>PIJE02001423.1:98016-133816 GCA_002895965.2 Coryphaenoides rupestris
AAAAGAGAGAGATAGGCTCAGGTTGTGCTGCGTCCCCGCCATCAGGAGAAGCTCCGGGGAGCCCTCCACCACCGGGTCCTCAGGGGGGACTGGAGCACACAGACACACACAGACACACACACACACACACACACACACAGACACACACACAGACACACACACAACAGACACACACACACAGACACACACACACACACACACACACACACACACAGACACACACACACACACACACAGCACACACACACACACAGACACACACACACACACACACACACACACACACACACACACACACACACAACACACACACACAGACACACACACACACACACACACACCATAAACACACACACACACACACACACACACACACACACAACACACACACACACACACACACACACACACACACACACACACACACACACACACACACAATTGAAAATCTACGTCACATGTGCCCTTGAACAGTTTTGAATGTATGACAGCCCCCAGTATACGACCACCATCTAATAACACACGTGTGGCGTTACAGTACATGTTCACGCTCTCGATGACGGGAGACCTGCGCGTCACTTCCTGTTTTCCCCATCGTCTCACACGTTGAGCCTCATGCCATTCGTCACTGTTGATGGTGTCTGTCCGTCGCAGCCCGCCCAGCATGTCTAGGACCAATATATTTTGGTTCCTGTGGCGATGGTGACTCATCAGCCAGGATAGAGCCTCCCCGCGGGGGAGAAGGTGACACACTGGGAGAGGCTCCAGCTCAGCTCAGAAAGGTCAGGAGGCAGGTCGAAGCCCTCGTCATTATTTTATATCCAAAATGCGATCAATATATCGTCGGCCTCTACGGTGAAGCTGTGAAATGTAACACAGTTCACACTGGCTCACTTGCTCCCTTACTCTCTATTCCCTACATAGTGAACACTACATAGTATACTATTTAGAGAATAAGTATATAGGGGGAATTAGACATGTATCGGTCGTATAAACAAGCCGTCGCCTGTTAGCAGTCACCCCGTGGCAGCTCATTTGCATAAAGTGTCTGCCGACCATTTCTGTTGGACGAATCCAATGACAAATAAAACTGAGATGCATTGTGGGATATAGCGTGTGGGGAATAAGCGCGCATCAGTTGTACACATATTTTACGGTGCATTATATTAAGCAGTGCACTCACATTTATACCACATCCCAGTTTAGACAACATCATTTACATTTTACATTTACATTTAGGGCGCTTTCATCCAAAGGGACTTACAAAGAGTACATTTGTTGAAGGAGACAGCAATATATCACTGTGGTACATAAGATAAGACATCACCACCAAATGATTTGTCGTGTGAAGTGTGAAATGCATTATGGGTACTGTAGTCCCCCCCCCCCAGCAGCAGCAGGTAGGTAAGGCGTAACTCACTGAGCACGTTGAGCTTGGCCCTGCGGGAGCGCAGCGCTGCCTCCGTGGCCTGGCACTCGTACAGCGAGTCGTCGGACAGCTCCGAGTGGGAGATCTCCAGGTTGTACTGGCCGATGTCAATCACACGTAGCACGCGGTACCTGGGCCAGGCTGGGGGTAGCGGGGCGGGGGACAGAAACGTCTCAGCAAACATGGCAACACCAAAGATGAATCACCAGAACTGTTGTGATTCGTTCTCATTAGTGTGAAAGCCCATTTGAGCCTGATGAGTAATATGAGTAAAAATGAGCGAAAAACACACATACTACACAAGCTAGGCAACATAAATGAGTACTGAATATACATCCAATCAATCCATCCATCCATCCATCCATACATACATCCACGCATCCATACATCCATCCATACATCCATCCATACATCCATGCATCCACGCATCCATACACCCATACATCCAATCAATCCATCTATCCATCCATACATCCATAACTGCATGCATGGATACATACATACCGTACATACATACGAACATACAAACATAGACACATACATATACATATACACATGGATGTATGTATGTATACAAATTCCAAATTATTGAAATGCATTATCAAGCCATAGTTTATTGTTTTGATTGGGAACTAAATCCATCTAGATATGTCTATTGTGTGGGCGACAATGTTATACATCACACTAATATCAACCAATACAACATAACCTGAGGCGCGATGATAAATCATTTTATATCATTCTTTATTCATAAATATCGAGCGCGTGCACACCGTATCCACCAGAGACAAATACACAAGACAGAGGCACGAGAAAACACACAGACACACACGTATGTAAAGAAGAAACACATGAGTAAAGTATGAAGAAACACATGAGTAAAGTATGTAGTGGTAGAGTAAAGAAAAAATACGGCTAGACAGACAGACAGACAGACAGACAGACAGACAGACAGACAGACAGGCAACAGACACAAAGCAAGCAAATAGAAATGTTTTGCCCAAATATGGAAGCAGGCGTCACACCCTAAAAAAGAAAAAATGTCCGCCTACGTGATAGCAAGTGCGTCATCGACCACAGCTCCCATCAACAACCTGTATGCACCACCGCAGACAAAGACAAACTCACTGTGACACCACCCACCTCCCGACCCCCCACCCCCTCCTCTCCTCTCCTGTCCTGTCCTGTCCTGTCCTCTCCTGTCCTGTCCTCTCCTGTCCTGTCCTCTCCTGTCCTGTCCTCTCCCCACCCACACACCCCCCCCCCCCCCCTCACCGCTAGGGGGCACTCAGCGAGGCCCACACTGGCATCATGACATCATGGATCAGGGAGGCGGAGGCAGACAGGCAGTAAAGTGGCGAGGTGTGTGTCTGTGTGTGTGTGTGTGTGTGTGTGTGTGTGTGTATGTGTGTGGTGGGGGGTGGGGGGAATTAGCGACGATTACATCATCCACAAACTGCACCTTGCGGGCATAGCAACCACAGAGGTGAATGCATGGCAGTGATAAGGTGTGTGCCTGTGTGTGTGTGTGTGTGTGTGTGTGTGTGTGTGAGGGGGTGGTTTTTGTAATTAACAATGAGTAGACAGCACAGGCACCAGCAGGTGGTGAGTGGATGAATGAGTGTGTGTGTGTGTGTGTGTGTGTGTGTGTGTGTGTGTGTGTGTGTGTGTGTGTGTGTTGTGTGAGTGTGTGTGTGTGTGTGTGTGTGTGTGTGTGTATACACAAGGGTTTACAGCGCACACCTGAAGAACATATATTTTGTCTCGAGATGTAGGCCAACGACATTTGCCATTTTTCAACTGAGTTTTTCCAGATCCCCCCCAAAAAACATTTTTGTATAGTTTGCCCACAAAATTATTGTTGTACTCCGTTTGCGTGACTTGAGACATATGTTCACTGCCTGAAACCTATTCAACACACACACACACACACACACACACACACACACACTCACACACACACACACACACACACACACACACACACACACACACACACACACACACACACACACATACACTCACCACCTGCTGGTGCCTGTGCTGTCTACTCATTGTTAATTACAAAAACCACCCCCTCAAACACACACAGACACACACACACACACACACACACACACAGGCACACACCTTATCACTGCCATGCATTCACCTCTGTGGTTGCTATGCCCGCAAGGTGCAGTTTGTGGATGATGTAATCGTCGCTAATTCCCCCCAACCCCCCACCACACACATACACACACACACACACACACACACACACACACACAGACACACACCTCGCCACTTTACTGCCTGTCTGCCTCCGCCTCCCTGATCCATGATGTCATGATGCCAGTGTGGGCCTCGCTGAGTGCCCCCTAGCGGTGAGGGGGGGGGTGGGAGGTGTTTGTCTGTGTGGGTGGGGAGAGGACAGGACAGGAGAGGACAGGACAGGAGAGGACAGGACAGGAGAGGACAGGACAGGACAGGACAGGAGAGGAGAGGAGGGGGTGGGGGGTCGGGAGGTGGGTGGTGTCACAGTGAGTTTGTCTTTGTCTGCGGTGGTGCATACAGGTTGTTGATGGGAGCTGTGGTGGATGACGCACTTGCTATCACGTAGGCGGACATTTTTTCTTTTTTAGGGTGTGACGCCTGCTTCCATATTTGGGCAAAACATTTCTATTTGCTTGCTTTGTGTCTGTTGCCTGTCTGTCTGTCTGTCTGTCTGTCTGTCTAGCCATATTTTTTCTTTACTCTACTACTACATACTTTACTCATGTGTTTCTTTATACTTTACTCGTGTGTTTCTTCATACTTTACTCATGTGTTTCTTCTTTACATACGTGTGTGTCTGTGTGTTTTCTCGTGCCTCTGTCTTGTGTATTTGTCTCTGGTGGATACGGTGTGCACGCGCTCGATATTTATGAATAAAGAATGATATAAAATGATTTATCATCGCGCCTCAGGTTATGTTGTATTGGTTGATATTAGTGTGATGTATAACATTGTCGCCCACACAATAGACATATCTAGATGGATTTAGTTCCCAATCAAAACAATAAACTATGGCTTGATAATGCATTTCAATAATTTGGAATTTGTATACATACATACATCCATGTGTATATGTATATGTATGTGTCTATGTTTGTATGTTCGTATGTATGTACGGTATGTATGTATCCATGCATGCAGTTATGGATGTATGGATGGATAGATGGATTGATTGGATGTATGGGTGTATGGATGCGTGGATGCATGGATGTATGTATGGATGCGTGGATGTATGGATGCGTGGATGTATGGATGGATTGATTGGATGTATGGGTGTATGGATGCGTGGATGCATGGATGTATGGATGGATGTATGGATGGATGTATGGATGCGTGGATGTATGTATGGATGGATGGATGGATGGATTGATTGGATGTATATTCAGTACTCATTTATGTTGCCTAGCTTGTGTAGTATGTGTGTTTTTCGCTCATTTTTACTCATATTACTCATCAGGCTCAAATGGGCTTTCACACTAATGAGAACGAATCACAACAGTTCTGGTGATTCATCTTTGGTGTTGCCATGTTTGCTGAGACGTTTCTGTCCCCCGCCCCGCTACCCCCAGCCTGGCCCAGGTACCGCGTGCTACGTGTGATTGACATCGGCCAGTACAACCTGGAGATCTCCCACTCGGAGCTGTCCGACGACTCGCTGTACGAGTGCCAGGCCACGGAGGCAGCGCTGCGCTCCCGCAGGGCCAAGCTCAACGTGCTCAGTGAGTTACGCCTTACCTACCTGCTGCTGCTGGGGGGGGGGACTACAGTACCCATAATGCATTTCACACTTCACACGACAAATCATTTGGTGGTGATGTCTTATCTTATAGACAGTGATATATTGCTGTCTCCTTCAACAAATGTACTCTTTGTAAGTCGCTTTGGATGAAAGCGCCCTAAATGTAAATGTAAAAATGTAAATGATGTTGTCTAAACTGGGATGTGGTATAAATGTGAGTGCACTGCTTAATATAATGCACTGTAAAATATGTGTACAACTGATGCGCGCTTATTCCCCACACGCTATATCCCACAATGCATCGCGGTTTTATTTGTCATTGGATTCGTCCAACAGAAATGGTCGGCAGACACTTTATGCAAATGAGCTGCCACGGGGTGACTGCTAACAGGCGACGGCTTGTTTATACGACCGATACATGTCTAATTCCCCCTATATACTTATTCTCTAAATAGTATACTATGTAGTGTTCACTATGTAGGGAATAGAGAGTAAGGGAGCAAGTGAGCCAATGTGAACTGTGTTACATTTCACAGCTTCACCGTAGAGGCCGACGATATATTGATCGCATTTTGGATATAAAATAATGACGAGGGCTTCGACCTGCCTCCTGACCTTTCTGAGCTGAGCTGGAGCCTCTCCCAGTGTGTCACCTTCTCCCCCGCGGGGAGGCTCTATCCTGGCTGATGAGTCACCATCGCCACAGGAACCAAAATATATTGGTCCTAGACATGCTGGGCGGGCTGCGACATTAGAGCCCCGGCTGGTGTAAAAATAGTGTCGGCTGTGTGTTTATGAGGCCCATATTATATCCTATGTCATCATATGCTATGTGTGTGTGTGTGTGTGTGTGTGTGTGTGTGTGCGTGCGTGTGTATGTGTGTGTGTTCATGCCTGCGTGTGTGCATGTGTGTGTGTTTGCACGTGTGTGTGTGTGTGTGTGTGTGTGTGTGTGTGTGTGTGTGTGTGTGTGTCATGCATGCTGTGTGCGTGTGCGTGTGCAGGTGGGCTAAAGGCGGGGTTCTGCTGGAGGGAGCAGAGAGTGTGTTCATGACCACGGCGGACCATTCCTTCTTCACGGAGCCCGTCTCCTGCCAGGTGTTCAACGCAGTGGGCAGCACCAACGTCAGCATCCTGGTGGACGTTCACTGTGAGTGTCCACCACAGAACTACGGACATATGTACATGTAGACGTAGCGTCTGTGACCCATTGGTTTATTGGTTTACACACGTTTACATGTGGATCGACAGCACTTTTATTGAATTTTTAGCAACCAGCAGAAATGGTCCATATGAAGGCCACTTCGACTATGAAGGACAAGTCGATGGCGAAAGCACATTAATATTCAACCCTGAATTAACATTTTCTGAAATAACATTTTCAACCAGGACCCCGGAATAATAAGGAGATAAGGAGATCCTAACCGAACAAAGAAATAAATGATTGTCTTTGTTTGACGAAAATTAAATCGCGTTGGCCTCTTCAGCATGAGCGCCACAAACAGACGGTCACGGCTGCCGCCTGGTGGCAGCCATCGTTTCAGAAAACGAATGGGTCGGGACCCAAAATGGCGCCATGACAATGCACAGAAAACTTGGAACTCGATCTGCACACTGGAATTGGTGATCATTTGGTTTACTTTCGACAAAAGGATCACCAATTCAAATGTAGTCTGTGTGTGCGGTTGACCTGAAATTGTCCTTTGAAAGGACCCCAACCCTCAACTGCTCCAGTGGACTTTACAGACCAGTGACTCCCAACCAGCGCTACCAAGGAGGGTGCTTTCATTTTTTAGGCCGCTATAATATTTATAACGATGACGATAATGATAATAATAGCGTAGGGCTGGGCGATTAATCGATCTCGAATCGAGATTGCGATATATTTTTGGTCGATCTCGATCTATCAGCCTTCGCAATTTTTTTCAATCTGGATAGATCTGACAGCAGCGTCATGACACACCGGAAATAAACGCGACAACAGCCAATCGGTCTGCAGTGTTTTGGCTCGACACGCCCATTTATACCACGGCACGACGAGAAGAAAGGACAACAGCATGAGTGACACCGGCGAGGAACGAGAGTTACTAAGTGAACTAATTGTCGACAAAAAACGCTTCGCGAAGTCTATGATATGGAACTGGTATGGTGACTTTAAAAATGACAAGGCGCAGAAAAACGACCGTGTCTACATGACGGCGGACGTGTCGACCAAGACGAGAAACACGAGCAACCTATTGAAGCACCTGAAATGGTAGCGCTCCAGCGACGACACATGGGGGCGGAGCCAACATGTGTCGTCATGCCAGCGACGACACATGGGGGCGGAGCCAAGAAAGCCTTTCCACAAGTAGCAGCGGGGCCCAAACAATAAATCGATTGTGTCGTCATTTGCTGCCATTTCCCGTATGAAAGACGTTCAAAAAGAAGCAAGGATATAAATAATGCAGGATCGTACTTCATTGTGAAAGATATGATGTCTTTCTGGCAAAAAACCTATAATGGTGTTAAATGATGTGCACAAGATAAAATGTGTTGCATAATGACTGGTTTACAGTGTTTATAGATTTCATTTAAGAGATGTAAAGCCAGTATATTCCTTTTTTTATTATTATTATTATTATTATTATTACAGTTGTTGTTTCGTTTGATGTGTTCTGTGCTCATACGCTGTCTCTGCAACAAATAATAATTTGGATCTGATGATGTTTTAACATTGGTAGGGCGAACGCTTGAGGTGTAATGCATAAGAGATGTTACTAACTGAAGTGTGGATAAGTTGCATATAAGTTAGTTTCTAATTAACGTGTTCAATTCTCATTCTGTTCAGCCCTTACCGTAGGAAGGCCTTTATTAACGCAGTAAATAACACATGTATGTATTTATCCTGCAAGTAACAGAAATATAATCTATAATCTTGTTTCTCGAGTGTTTGTCGAAGCACTCGCATGAGGAATTGCAAACACACTAGAATTATATTGAAGTTCACGTTCGATGTAATATGAAATAACAAAGATAGATGGAGCTCATATCAGAGTTTACAATTTTCCTTGAAGTAATTACGACACTGTACCTTAAAAGTTATATATATATATATATATATATACATATATACTGTATATACAGGGCTATATTTTGTTCATTCTCTCCTATTCGCTTGAAACTTTTCTTTATGCTCAAGTGTTTTATTTGCCTAGGGGAGGGGGGGGGTAAATGAATTAAATTAATTAACAGGGATAAATTGTGGGGGGGAACCAACTACAAAGAAACCAACTACTTTAAGAGAATCAAGTAAGTCAAGTCACTTTTAATGTTTCATGCTTTAAAAAAAAGTCAAGTCGCAAGCTCTCGGTTGTCAGCAAGAGCCCTTTAGGAATGGGGGGGGTGTTCTGCTGGTGTTCACTTCTTGGTGGCTGTATGTGCGATGACTCGAACCTGAGTCTCCAGAGTGCAGCACCATCAAGATATCAACTCCAAGGTCATGTGTTCAAGTCACGATGAAAATCTCTTGTCCTTTTCCAACTTAACAATGCAGCATAAGTGTAATTTTTTGTGTCTAAGTCCCATGAACGGTAAAGTTAAATACGCCAGGAGACCATGCCTAAGTAGGTGTCTTGGTGGTGCAGCGGTCTGTGCTGGAGGTTAGCACTCAGGTTCGAGTCAGCGCACATACAGCCACCAAGAAGTGAGTGCCAGCAGAGTCCCCCCTCAGAGAGGCTGGGGGGGCTAAAGGGCTCTTGCTGACAACCGAGAGATTGCGACTCTTTTTTTAAAGCATGAATCATTAAAGTGACTTGACTTACTTGGCTTTCTTAAAGTAGTTGGTTTCTTTGTAGTTGGTTCCCCTCCCCCCCTCCCCTAGGCAAATAAAACACTTGAGCATAAAGAAAAGTTTCAAGTGAATAGGAGAATTAATTAAGTGAAATTAATTAACAAAGAAACCAACTACTTAAAGAAAGTCAAGTAAGCCATCTCCGCTGTGCCACCGCACTATGAAGCAGTCGGAGGTGGCATTTGACATTACACTTATGCTGCATTGTTAAGTTGGAAAAGGACAAGAGATTTCCATCATGACTTGAACACATGACCTTGGAGTTGATAACAATGCACTCTCTCCACTGCACCATCAGGACATGACAATACAGGACTTAGGGTTAGGGTTAGAGTTAGTGTTAGGGCGTTGACTTAAAAGTAACACTTCATAGTGTGCTGTCTCGGCGGCACAGCGGAGAGAGTTCTTACCTTCAGCTCTGCAGTCCTGGGTTCAAATCCCACCAGTCACGCTCCAAGCAGGACTTGAACACACGACCGCAGAACTGACAACCGAGAACTCTAGCTGCTGTGCCACCGAGACACCACACTATGAATTTGTTAAGTTGAGTCCTATTATAGGACTGTTGTTAATGTAATAATTCATATTTAGTACTTAATTTTTATTAAAGTTGCACAGGGCATTGAGCCACTTGTTTTTATTGTCTCCCTCAAAAAAACATGTGAGATGTTTGCTGCCCAGCTTTCAGTTTTATTTACATTTAAATAATTTGAAAGGTGTGTTTTATTAAGGCATTATTTTTTGTTAATAAACTGTTCTAAAGTGTAACTACAATGAACCCTCTGGTGTCTTCTTCATTTGTCATAATCAGGATACTCTTCAAACTGGCAGCATTATCAAATTATATATTGTTTTAAAAAAGTCGGGAAAGAAAATCGATCAATATGGGAAAGAAAATCCTGATTATATTTTTTGCCAGATCGCCCAGCCCTATAATAGCGTAGTAGTAGTTCAAAGAAAAATATTTCTGGCTCTGTGAGGTGTCACGAACATTCAAGATTCAAGAAGTTTATTTATCACATACAGGATGTGCAGTGAAATTAAAAAGTGGCGATGCTCAGCGGAATGTGCAACAGAACAATACAAATATCACAAATTGGAGGGATCAGAATCAGAATATCCACACTATTCACAAAAAAAGCAGCTTTTGATAAATGTAACCAAATAAGCATAGAAACAGCGAGGCGTACAAACAAGTAGGCACATAAACAACAAGGCAATATAAAGAAATGTTGCATAAAAACATTTAGTGGCGTGAGAAGGTGTAGAGACTTGAGGTGCAGACCAAGCGGAAATAAAACAATACGATCGTTAGCTAACCTCAGTTCACAAGCTAAACAAACACACGCTGCGTGGCGTCATACTTTTTCGTATTAACACTGAAATGTTGGAGAGTTATAAGAATCAAATGTCGGCGTCTCTCCCTCTCTGTGTTTATATAAGCTCCTCCGCGTTCTCTCCTGCACTCCGGCTCTCCTCAGCCTACACTCTTCTGGTGTTCTTTGTTCTGAAGCTCTCCTCGTCTCGCTGTCTGTCTGCTATCTCCGTTCTGTCTTCCTCCCTCTCTCTGTTCCTGACACGCTATCTTCTTACTGCTTACCTTTCTCTCGCTGTCTTGACTCCATTTTCCCTCTGTATCTTACTCCCCCTCTCCATTTCACTCTCTCTCTCTCGCTCTCTCTTCTCTCCTCTCTCTTCTATCTCTTCTCTCTGTCTGTTTGTCTGTCTGTATCCCCTCTCTTCCCTATTCTCTCTCCCTCTCTTCTCTTTCTCTTTCGCTTTTCTCTCTCTCTCTCTTCTCTGTCTTTCTCTCTCTCTCTCTCTCTCTCTCTCTCTCTCTCTCTCTCTCTCTCTCTCTCTCTTTATCTCATCCTTGTCGATGTGTCTCTCTCGTTATCACGCCCATTAGTTGGTCCCATCCTGGTGGTGGAGCCAAGGCCCGTCACAGTGGATGCCGACTCCGACGTGACTCTGAACTGCAAGTGGTCCGGAAACCCTCCGCTCACACTCACCTGGACCAAGAAGGGTTCCAGCATGGTGAGTAGCAACAACAACAGCAATCACAACAACAAGTGGGCAAGGCTAACGCCCGCTATTTGCCCATAGGCTCCAAGCTAACGTTGTGCTGCTCACTATTTGAGGCTCACGTGAGGATGTCTCCACAAGCCAAGTCGAGTCAAGTCAACTGACTTGGAAAGCTCTTCATCACTGATACCTGCCACATTCGACGACTATTTCCCCTAAACGCAAGGCCTCGAAAGGACAAGCTTAAAATAATCATCAGGAAACACAGAGAAACACAGAAAAGGGCACAGTCAGGTTGCAATGGGCGCCAATTCTGGCAGACATTATGGTAGCATTGTAGCATTACATTTGTAATGACCTTAAAATGACCTTAAGATTCCTTCCACCCGGGATCGCCCTGCTTAGGGGCTCCTTTAAACATCTCCGAACACACAATTTAAAAGACTGATTGTTGATTTATTGTTTTCAATTTGAAGACAAACGGGTGTGGGATTTAATGCCAGCCAAACACGGCCACCTGCTAAACCGGCCAATTAGATCCCTCCATCTGGGGTTCTGCGCGTGTTGCGCTAATCCGTCCGTTTGGTTGCCATAGCGAATGAATTGGCCGTGGAATTTAAGTGTGCCGGAAAATGGGCGCTACCTCACGGCGTCTGAGGTGCTGCCGTTTCCTCTGATTAAAAAAAAAAAAAGCGACGCTGGGTTCCTGAACATCGCTTATGTTGTGTCGCTGAGAAGCAGACTCTGGAGCTGCTTCCTATGGATAGTCCAAGAGTCGGCCACAGAAATCAGCGCTTGATACAAAAAAAACAAACCAGGGAGAGCCAGACTCTCGCTGTTTATTTATATTTATATTGCCATTCCTGAGCAGCGTATCGCTAGCGGACGTAGAGCGACGCCACACCACCGGCCCCGCGTTGCGCATCTTTAATTCATGCTTAACGCGTTAAGAGAAACGCTCAGGGAACATGAACGGTGCCTGCAGAGAAAATCAACATGTTTTATGAATTAAAGATGGCGGCTCTCGCTGTCTCTGCTCCCGCTCCACACCGTTCCTGCTCTCTCATCTCTGCTCTCCTCCTGCTGCTTTTACCTGGTTAATCCTCTAACCGCAGTGGTGGCTTCTGGGTGCTGAGTGTGTGTGTGTGTGTGTGTGTGTGTGTGTGTGTGTGTGTGTGTCTGGATGGGGATGTGTGTATGTGTATGCGTGCGTGTGTCTGTGTGTGTGTGTGTGTGTGTGTGTGTGTTTGTGTGTGTCTGGATGGGGATGTGTTGTTGTTGTGGTGTGTGTGTGTGTGTGTGTGTGTGTGTGTGCTGGTGGTGTGTGTGTGTGTGGGTGTGGGTGTGTTTGTGTCTACATGTGCATATTTCTGAGTTTGTGTGTGTGTCTAAATGTGCATGTTTCTGGATTTTCTTTGTGTGTCTGTGTGTGTGTATGGTGTGTGTGTGTGTGTGCATGTGTGTGTGTGTGTGTGTGTGTGCAGGTCCTCAGCAACAACAACCAGCTGTACCTGAAGTCGGTGAGCCAGGCGGACGCCGGCCAGTACGTGTGCAAGGCAATCGTCCCGCGCATCGGCGTGGGGGAGACCGAGGTCACGCTCACCGTCAACGGTCAGCTCCTGGACCCACCCCCTTTAGCTCCGCCTCCTCCCTGCCTCACACATCCTCCCTCTTACAATATATTCAATATTTTATGAAATAAAATAGTTTCAGATTCACACCTCTTGCCTCATGCCCTTTTAGCAATAATAACATTAGTTATCTAGTATAATATTAATGTAATGTAATGTAAAAAGTATGTAATATTAATGGATTCATATTCAGCAATTCATTATTCATATTTATGTTAATAATTATGTTGATGCTGCTGCTGTTTCTGTGTATTCCTATTATATATCATAACACATTTTACTCACCATCTAATCTTTTGTATCCTTGCTATTTTCCAAATGGTTCTGATCCATTCCTGAAAATCGGCCCACTAAACAATTATTATGGTAGATCGCACTTAAACACGCCGATGTGATGTGAAAACCATGTTTAGGTCATTCCAATGGTTCAGTGGTTCAGTAAAGGTCAGCCCACCATGCTCTCTCTCTCTCTCTCTCTGTGTCTCTCTGTCTGACCTTTCACTTCGTCTCCCCCTTCCTCCCCCAGGCCCACCCATCATCTCCAGCGATACGGTCCAGTATGCCGTCCGGGGGGAGAGGGGGGAGATCAAGTGCTACATCGCCAGCACTCCTCCCCCGGACAAGATAGTGAGTACCTCAACCCCCCCCTCCGCTTATCTGCATGTACGCGGGGTCACTTCTCATCATCAGCCCCTCCCGTTTTGTTTTATGTTCATTACCTCACAGCGGCGGCGTCACCCACTTCACCCTGTTGGGATACCCACATAGCATATAGCGGCTATAACTTATAGTGTCTATAGCGTATAGTGTCTATAGCGTATAGTGTCTATAGCGTATAGTGTCTATAGCGTATAGTGTCTATAGCGTATAGTGTCTATAGCGTATAGTGTCTATAGCGTATAGTGTCTATAGCGTATAGTGTCTATAGCGTATAGTGTCTATAGCGTATAGTGTCTATAGCGTATAGTGTCTATAGCGTATAGTGTCTATAGCGTATAGTGTCTATAGCGTATAGTGTCTATAGCGTATAGTGTCTATAGCGTATAGTGTCTATAGCGTATAGTGTCTATAGCGTATAGTGTCTATAGCGTATAGTGTCTATAGCGTATAGTGTCTATAGCGTATAGTGTCTATAGCGTATAGTGTCTATAGCGTATAGTGTCTATAGCGTATAGTGTCTATAGCGTATAGTGTCTATAGCGTATAGTGTCTATAGCGTATAGTGTCTATAGCGTATAGTGTCTATAGCGTATAGTGTCTATAGCGTATAGTGTCTATAGCGTATAGTGTCTATAGCGTATAGTGTCTATAGCGTATAGTGTCTATAGCGTATAGTGTCTATAGCGTATAGTGTCTATAGCGTATAGTGTCTATAGCGTATAGTGTCTATAGCGTATAGTGTCTATAGCGTATAGTGTCTATAGCGTATAGTGTCTATAGCGTATAGTGTCTATAGCGTATAGTGTCTATAGCGTATAGTGTCTATAGCGTATAGTGTCTATAGCGTACAGTGTCTATAGCGTATAGTGTCTATAGCGTACAGTGTCTATAGCGTATAGTGTCTATAGCGTATAGTGTCTATAGCGTATAGTGTCTATAGCGTATAGTGTCTATAGCGTATAGTGTCTATAGCGTATAGTGTCTATAGCGTATAGTGTCTATAGCGTATAGTGTCTATAGCGTATAGTGTCTATAGCGTATAGTGTCTATAGCGTATAGTGTCTATAGCGTACAGTGTCTATAGCGTACAGTGTCTATAGCGTATAGTGTCTATAGCGTATAGTGTCTATAGCGTATAGTGTCTATAGCGTATAGTGTCTATAGCGTATAGTGTCTATAGCGTACAGTGTCTATAGCGTACAGTGTCTAGTGCTGGGCGGTATGACCAAAAATTGATATCACGGTATTTTTCTAAATTCTAACGGTTTCACGGTATATGACGGTATTTTTTTTTCCATGCATAATCAAGTGTTCACAACATATTCTATTGGTTGAGAGAGGAAATACTGCTGTAGATTGACTTAGGATGGACTATTTTACCATTGTAGTGACCACTCATTAGCAGGACAATATAGGTTAGAATTCACAGCGAGCTAGCCTTGTTGACGTTATAGTTACTTGATAGGTTTATTCAACTACATTACCCATGACCGTTAGCGGGTTGATGACGTTAATCAAGGCTAGCTCGCTGTGAATTCTAACCTATATTGTCCTGCTAGTGAGTGGTCACTACACGATCATGATGAATATTGTAGAATTCTGATGGGGGGGGGTCCGTTAATTCGCGGTGTTCATGTGTGTATGATGTTGCGCGCGACACTGAAACAGTGTTGCGCGGCGCAGCGTTCCGAACGTTGTGTAATCAAATACACCGGTATGGCGGTATATTAAAAATTCATATCATAACGGAAATACACACCGGTATTCGGTGTGAACCGGTATACCGCCCAGCACTACAGTGCTATAGCGTATAGTGTCTATAGCGTATAGTGTCTATAGCGTACAGTGTCTATAGCGTACAGTGTCTATAGCGTATAGTGTCTATAGCGTATAGTGTCTATAGCGTATAGTGTCTATAGCGTATAGTGCCTATAGCGTATAGTGTCTATAGCGTATAGTGTCTATAGCGTATAGTGTCTATAGCGTATAGTGTCTATAGCGTATAGTGTCTATAGCGTATAGTGTCTATAGCGTATAGTGTCTATAGCGTATAGTGTCTATAGCGTACAGTGTCTATAGCGTATAGTGTCTATAGCGTATAGTGTCTATAGCGTATAGTGTCTATAGCGTATAGTGTCTATAGCGTATAGTGTCTATAGCGTATAGTGTCTATAGCGTATAGTGTCTATAGCGTATAGTGTCTATAGCGTATAGTGTCTATAGCGTATAGTGCCTATAGCGTATAGTGTCTATAGCGTATAGTGTCTATAGCGTATAGTGTCTATAGCGTATATCGGCTATAGTGTATAGTGGCACGGATATAAGATCATATTGCTAATATAATTCATACTATCTCATAGAAAAAATAAAAAAATGTATGATAATGAATACAATTAATACAATGAAATGTTATGCATGAATAAAAAGATACTAAAGGTGTATAATTGGATCAACTTCGACCTATTTGAACGCCTACAACAAATCAGCCGCCTGCAATGCCACGTTGATTTCTGCAGTCACGTGAAACAACCGTAGATTGCATTTAGACCTGACATCTACAACTACTTAGCTAAAATGACTTCATTCCTCTCAAAGGCCGGTATTGAAACGTGTACATTGCTGTGACATGTCCTCTGTGAAGAGCCCCCTCCCCAACCCCCGGCTGACCGGCTCTGAGCGGACCACCCTACGGAGAGGGCACTGATGACTCCCCCAACCAGGGGTGCATGTGCTTTCAAACGCTACGGCCTCTGGTTCCAGGGGGTGCAAGTGGGACGCTTTCAAGAATAGCATACAAAAGAATACAATGAAAACCAGAAGTGTTGATTTTATTATTCATTGCAGCAACGGTATGATAATAATAGTAGGAACCTGTGTACCTGTGGCATGTTAGGACCGAACGGAAATGTTGATTTATGAAAACGAACGGACGGCACGGGACATTCAGGCAAACTTAAGCAAACATTGAAAACGGTTTGTGCCCCACCACCCCGCAGGTGTGGGCGTGGAAGGAGAACGTGTGGGAGAAGGAGAAGGGCACGCTGATGGAGGCGCTACACGGTGGAGCAGAGCAAGCCGCCGTCGCAGGCGGGCGCCGCCCTCTCCACGCCTCACCATCAACAACGTGATGGAGTCCGACTTCCACTCGCCCTACAACTGCACCGCCTGGAACTCAGTTCGCCCGGCACCATGATCATCACCCTGGAGGAGACGGGTGGGTGGGGGCGGGGGCGGGGGGGGCAGGTCTGAGAACGTACAGACTGATTTTTAAAATGCTTTATCTGTATCCTTGACTGATTTTTGCTTAAAGACTCATCATCACAACAATATCACTAATATGTTTATCATGCCATATATACTGTATATATAGTAATGATGTATATCGCAAGTCATATAAAAACTATCATAATATAATCTAATATCATACAAGATAATATACAATAATACAATTAAATATATTACTTCTCTTACTCCTCTCCGCCTTCTGTGTCTCTTTTGTAAATATAATAGAAGTGATTCTCCATCACAGAAACGTCAACCCATTCGCAAAAGACGTGCCCCGTTTTCTCTCTTCGTCACCCAGAAGGTTCACAGCTAGAAACCACTTTTACTAATTGGGGAGACTCCGCCCCTTTTCCACCTGCCACCTCGGGCCTATCCCCGAACAACTCAGGATCATGTGGACTCCTAGAGAGAGAGAGAGAGAGAGAGAGAGAGAGAGAGAGAGAGAGAGAGAGAGAGAGAGAGAGAGAGAGAGAGAGAGAGAGAGAGAGAGAGAGAGAGAGAGAGAGAGAGAGAGAGAGAGAGAGAGAGAGAGAGAGAGAGAGAGAGATCACCCAACCCCCCCCCCCCCCCTGTTCTTATTATGTCATGGAGGAGAAGGATTGTTTTGTATCTTATACATATGGCAATGCTTTTCAGTTGTTATCTCCCGATTAGAATTTAGACCGACGGTTGCGTTTCATTATCATTTTAATTCAGGAGGATTTGTGATTCATTTATATTTTTTGGGTTCGTTTTGCCCCGCTTTGAGAATCCAATGGATTTGGGTCCCGGAAATTGAAAAATTTGTAATCAAATATTTCTTTCATGCCTTTTTTGATACATAATGGCAAAACTCTTTGGTCGATAACAGACTATTATGTTACCCTCACCGCCGACTCTTTATCTGCCACTTCATCGGCTGCGAGAAGAGCGCGTGTCAGACTGGTCGCCTCCCACAGTAATGGGGAGGGGAGGTGTGGGAGGGGTGAGGGGGAGAGGGAGGCACTCCAGGCTCAGAGAGAGAGAGAGAGGAGGAGGGAGGAGAGAGGAGTGAGTTGTCCCAGCGTCTTCCACTCATTAGTCGTGTACCTCTGGGTCGCTTCGCTTATCTGGCAGCACACACACACCCAGCAGGACTCTCTTGGCTGGAAGTTCCACCACACTAGCCCTAACAAAGTGTCTGTGTGTGTGTGTGTGTGTGTGTGTGGTGTGTGTGTGTGTGTGTGTGTGTGTGTGTGTGTGTGTGTGTGTGTGTGTGTGTGTGTGTGTGTGTGTGTGTGTGTGTGTGTGTGTGTGACTGCCAGACATGGGGCCGGTGGGCATTATAGCCGGAGGAACTGTGGGCTCCTCCATCCTCCTAATCATGTTCCTCGCGGCCCTCGGCTTCTTCCTCTATCGCCAACGAAAAGGCAGTGAGTACACACACTGTAGCACTCTATCACTGTGTGTGTGTGTGTGTGTGTGTGTTGTGTGTGTGTGTGTGTGTGTTGGTGAAGGTGTGCTTTATGCGTGCAAATCTATATATTAGGAATAAATGTACCCTTGTGTGTTCATTGGAAAAAATGTGTATGTTTGTGTGTTTGTGTGTGTGTGTGTGTGCGCATGTGTGTGTGTGCATCCGTTGGTTGTTCTGTCACCCCCTGGCTGTCATGCTGCCATTAGGCGTCAGAATGAAATGTATCGCAGCCTGCAAAGCATTTTATTCAAATTAGATTAATGAATATTCATTCAGGATGGCAAACTGCCTTTAAACGCCCACTGTACATTTGTCATTTACCTCGCGTCCACTTTGAGTATACGCGTTCATATACACGCACTGTGTCCTACACATATGGAATTCATAATACCATCAGGCTGTATCAAATAACCGTGAAAGGATGGATGAACAGGAACTGTTAAAATGGTTAAAATTCCTTTCGTGTGTGTCCTATACACTGTATATTTCCTATATACGTATATTTTATTATGACGTATGATGTTTATTGCTCCGGTCGGGGGAGTGTTGGCTGGCGTGTGTGTGAGCTGACGCATTGTTCACCTGAAGAGCTGGGTTTGGATGACCGAATGCTCAGACACGCTCGATAGATGATACCTTACATAATCATAACCTATTCAGTCTCAGCCTCACCGCAAAACACACACGCGTACGCTCAATCGTCATCAGCCATCAATCAATAAATCATTTTAAAAAGACCTCTTTGCAAAAAGGGTGTGTTTTGAAACAGTGTTGGGGTGCTGCAAAAGTACCGTGTTACAATGATGTATTATTTTAGCTGTAACAAAGTAATTTAATACTTCTACGAACACGTTACCATCTAATTAGGTCCAACATGTTAACTCTATGAAGGGAAGAGGAATGCAAATGTTAAAAAGAACATGAACAAGAAAAGTCAAGACCTGTTTGATTTTTTTTGTTGAATAGCTTTTCAACCGAGAGAAGCGTCACCGCAGCGCTCTGCTTTCTATTTGGTTTTTTTCATTCACTTCCAGGTCACCGTGGGGTCACCTTAGGTAAGCCTGACATCAAGGTGGAGACGGTTAACAAGGAGACCCACAGTCTGGAGGAGGAGGCTGACACTGTCTCCACGGCAACCCGCATGGTCAAGGCCATGTACTCGGTGAGTTAGACGATGGGCGGGAGTCACCTTGGGAACTCTGGACTACGTTATGGAGAACAATGGGACACACAACCTAGCGTGTAGCATAGCCTTTTATTGCTATGAGCACTGAAAACAGACCCGGGTGTGGACACAATCACAGACGCGGCGCGTTCACACAGGAGGCGCATTCAACCTTGCATACACAAGAGACAATGGGCATGTTTGTGCATGGAAACACACCGTCCACAATAGCGTGGAATCTACACACGTGCACGCAAAACACAATTTATATAACATATATAAAAACTGCAAACAGGCATATAAATACGATCATAATAAGCAACCGCCCACGTCGCGCACACACACACACACACACCCACACACACATAAAACACATTTCACACAAAAGATTAATGCTACGAGGGTGAGAAGACCTGCTCCTTTGAAGTGAGCAGGTAATTTGCAACGGTGGAGAAAATCTGGGATTTAGAAGGCATAAGTGTGCCAGAGCCGTGCGCTCCGCTGGTGCAGTGAAGCAACTGATTAGCCGTGCCCCTGGCTTCGGCTAATTGGTAAGTACAGATGAATGACTCAAAATACTGGAATTACCACCTCCGGTCATGTATCGATTCGCGGCGGCGCGACTGCCTTCGGAGGCCCCAGTGGCCGCGCAGGCACACTGCACCCTGGGAGCAGCAGACCTGAGCTGCTGGTTGGAGCAAGACAAACATAGACACTGAGAGACACAGACAGACGGACGGACAGACAGACAGACAGACCAAGCACTTACCCTACTTTATCCCCATCTTCTGTCATTTACGGCTGAAAAAGAAAGAACCTGAACATGTGTTTACCTTGTGTCCCCTCCCTCTCATCCTTCTTTTCTTCCTTCCTCCCTATACCTGGCTTCCTTTGTTCTCCTTTACTTTATCAACCACCCCCCCCCCCCCCCCCGCTCACCTACCACCCCGCCCCGCCCGCCCCGCCCCGCCCTTCTCTCTCTCGTCTGTGTCTGCGCTTTCACGGTTTTGCGTTTGCCGGCTTCAGTTTCTGCCCTCTGTCTCCCTGTCTCCCTCCGCTCAGCCGTTCAAAGACGACATGGACCTCAAACAGGAAGTGAGGAGCGACTCGCTGGACACGCGGGAGGAGTACGAGCTCAAGGTGGGGGGGGGGGGCTGTTATGGACGGGAGAGAGTGTGTGTGTGCGTGTGTGCGTGCGTGCGTGCGTGCGTGCGTGCGTGCGTGCGTGCGTGCGTGCGTGCGTGCGTGCGTGCGTGCGTGCGTGCGTGCGTGCGTGCGTGCGTGCGTGCGTGCGTGCGTGCGTGCGTGCGTGCGTGCGTGCGTGCGTGCGTGCGTGCGTGCGTGCGTGCGTGCGTGTGGCACCCTCATTGTGTCATGGTGAAGGTGAACAAACACCCTTGAAAGAACTGCCACTTTTAATGTAATTGAATTGCTCCAGCATCTACTAGTTTGTGTGTTTGTGTTCTAGGGTGAGGTCACATTGAGAACGTATTATTATTATTATTATTATATATTATATATTGATATCACTGACATAATTTACAGCCCCCCCAAAAATCTAAATTGTACAATTAAGAAAGCATTTGTATTTTCTGATTTGACTCAAAATGAAATAAGCTATCCACCCCCCCCCCCCAGCCATTGTGAACAGTAGTGTGAGAAACACTTTAATGTATGGTAGAGGTAGGGTAGACATACTATAGAAATGTACTGCATATCAGCAATGTGAGTTCAGTCTAAATATCTCTGTGGCATGCACGAGACCTCCAGGCCTACGGGGGTCCACACCGACTATCATCACCATTCATCACTGGTGGGCTCAGTGTTATATAGTTATAGGTATAGTTATCATACACTATTTCACCTATTCACTGTGGAGATATGATTCTAATACATACTGACTGATAATGACAATATCTTTATGGTTGGATGTCCATGTCCATTGTGTGATCTTGCGTATACCAACCCACTGTTTTCCGCTCACAAAATCATTCGTTGAGATAAATGGTGTCATGTAACAGATAGACTCCAGAGAGTCTCCAGATAAAGTTGTGCTGTTAGATTGTGTTGCATACACATTTGTAGGTCAAAGTTATACCGTTGTTCCTTTACGTTCTGTCATCATATTACCAAGGTACAACAACAGCCTAAAATCAAACATCCATGGAAAATGTGTGCTGCTACAACCCTTTGGGACTAGTTTACAATGCTTTGAACCTGCATCCAGTCAGCCCAGTCTGAGTTTCTGTATCAACAGGATATTAGTACCTTCCACGCATTCATTCATTGTCCAAATACTGTGACTTTGCTGTCTTTCTTTTGTCTGTTCCAGTCCATCACTGCTATCACAATGACCAGAGTAATATTAACACAATCAAAAATTAACCGTTTGCACTGACTGACTCCTCCCTCCGACTTCCGTGACAGGACCCGACCAATGGCTACTACAACGTCCGCGCCACCACCCATGACGAGTCACGGCCCCAGTCACACGCCGTCCACTTCCAGGGGGAATTCCGCTCCCAGAACCCCGCTGGAGGAGGAGGAGGAGGTGGTGGAGGAGGAGGTCCGGCCGGAGGCACCTCATCCTCCGGCGGACCCCCTGGAGGGGGTCTTGGGGGTCCCGCCGGTCCCGTCAACCCCGGTGGCGCTCCCGGCTCCCGGGCCGGCTGCTACGACCCACGGCCCCCCTCCAGGATGTCCCACGCCGGCTACACCCAGTTCAGCACCTACTCCCGGGGGGTGCCGGCGCAGAGCCAGCAGCAGGGGCCGCCGCCACCCAACCCGCCGCTCCAGTCTCCCGGGGACTACCCCGGGGACTGCGGCCTGTTGGACGGCTCCGGCCAGATGCCTTACGACGCCTACGGGGGTTACCCCTCCCAGTACCCTGGCTACCGCATGGGATTTGTCCCGCCCATCGAGGAAGGGCCGGCTTATGAGATGTACCCGACGGCACAGGGGGTGGGGCAGGCTCCGGGACACGGACCAGGGCACGGACCGGGGCACGGACCGGGGCACGGACCGGGGCATGGCCCGGGGCACGGACCAGGGCCCGGGCACGGACCGGGACCAGGACAGAGCCCGGAAGCGGGTCTGAGAAAGTACGGCGGCTCCTCGCGCTTCTCTTACTCCTCTCCACCTTCTGACTATTCCCGACACACGCAGAGGATGCAGACTCACGTGTGAAAGAGGAAAATTTGAAGATGGACAAAAATGCCACACGCAGACAAAAGACACAAAGCTGGACTTTATTGGCTTCGGCACGAATCCAGACGAAACCCTTCGGTTAAAGGTCTTTCTTCACACTTACCTACCTTGCATTTAATATCCGCGCTGCACACACAAGACGACAGCAGCAAACCTGAAGCACGGGTTTGAACATGGAACAGCGTTCACGGTGAACACGTCACGGGATATAATCACACCGTCACACACACACACTATCTCCCCAAGGCCACTGTCCAACACTATATAGTCCACAGCAACACTAAAAACCCAACACTCGGCCAAACACCTGCAGGTGGTCTTCATGTGCGTGCGACACTGTGCTCGGACATCAGAGGAAACTCCACTGTTCAGAACTCCAGAGCCCAAGTAAAGAGAGGACAACACCGGGGGGAACTTTTTTAGAGGCGGTAAAGGAAATCGATCACCAACCCCCCCCCCCCACCCCACATGATTTGGTCCTGGCTTCCTGTCCTGCCACCACCCATCCTCCTTGGCTTACATTTGTATTAATAGGCAAAGTTACACATATAGATCTGTTCAGATGTGGCTACCATCATCTTGTATAAACCTCCACAGTATTCAGTGAAATGTAGTACTTTTTTTTTTTTTCCTTCCTATTATTGACTCTTGACACCCTTGCAGAACACACACACACCACACACACACACACACACACACACACACACACAGACTCACACATACACACAAGTTGTTCCAGTAACGCTGCGTGTTTCTATGATGTTTTTTGTTGCGTGTGAAAAGGCAGCTTGGACTCGCGTACATCAGGCACTTTGAAGACTTGTTTGAAGATATTTGGCGATGGGCTTGGCCTACAAGATCTACCTGTAAGTGAGTGATACAATGTGGCTTCCTTTTAAATACGTTTAAAAAGTGCCAACGTTGTGCAAAAAAAAGGAAAAGAAAAGGAAAAAGCATGCACACAAGAGTGCGTGTAACCGCCTGCACCTCTTTTTTTGTAAAGGGCAAAGGGACGAAGGTGGCGGGGCAATAAGAGGGGACATTTTGTACACGTTTGCATACATTTATCGGAAAAGGAACGGACGGATGAATCTCCCAAGATGCAACAGCCCTCGTCTTGTGTTTTTCTATACAGTTTGTCTCCCGCTCTTCTCTACTGAGATGGATGCTGTGCTATTTGTGTATTTGTGGGCGTGGGGGGGGCTTCAAGCTAAGTTGTTAGCATTCCACTCAATTGGGATGAAGAAATGGTATCTTCTGTATCTCATCCTCCCCCTCCAAGAGTATTGGTTTCTTCTCACATGCACAGACGGGGTTTTGTGTGTGTGTGTGTGTTTGTGTGTGTGTGTGTGTGTGTTTTCTTCATGTATAGATATACTGAAACATAAAAAAAAATATTATGGCATTCAGAAGTATTTTTTAGTATTTTTATATGGAGTTGAGGACCAAAGGTTCACAATCTGTGGGGTGGGGGGAGGGGGTTACTTGTTCATGTTTCTGCGGGGAGGTTATAGTTATTGTAAATGTTTTGAAAATAATACACACTTTGACAAGTTTTACTCAAAAGTACTATGAATCCATTTGGGATTAAAACAAAACAAACTGTTGCGATGAATCGTAATGTTCCTCTTCATTATCCATAACATAACTTTATTTTTTAAATGCTTTTAACAAAAAGTGTAATCATTTTGTCACTTTATTAAAAATCATTATGGTCATTGAAATATCAAATACATATATTTGACAGGACTGATAACAGAACTCAATGTGCATTGTTGCCATATGTTCTCCACTAACATCATGTAAGCCAACAAACAAAATATCAAAGCAAAGATGAACTGATGCTAATTATTTTCAGCGCTGTATTTGGGTTCAGTGCTTGCGATAATAAATCAACATGCTAGTTTCCTCAAATCAACAGAAAGGTGGTATTATTTTGTAGCGCTTATTGACCCAAACTAGCTCTACTAATATTCTACTACTCTACTACTAATACTGATTTATAGAGCTCAAAAGCTTCCTGAACAATTTGACATTTAAAACGTAACAGATTTCCTCCGTTCCCTTGCCCGGTGTTACTGACTACAACACCCACAATTCCAAAATACTTTGGCTATTGATGTCAGAATACATTTGTGCATGTAACAACCCTCCCATTTGTCTAGTACGGTGTGTATTTGTGTGTATATAATAGCATATTATTTCTTTTCATACGTACTTGAGGAACCATTCCAATTCTCTACCTGAGAAACAGAATATTGTATCACTTTTTTCAAAATGCAGTAACATGTATATTCTCTGGTACATTGATATTCTTTCCAGTGTATAAAAAGGGTCTCATGTCTTGTTTGTTGATTCTGTTTCATGACTAACAATAATGATCAGCTAATAACTACCAATCGCTATTTTTGGTAATAAACTACAGTAGTCAATTGATAATGTAGATCATTATAAGTACTGAAAGTGTTGGACAGGGCATGAATGATGGCAAGATTCATATTCTAACTACCATCAAAGATATTGTTACTTAAGGTACCATTGAAGAGTGACCCGTTGTTTAAAAGCACAGGGGCAGCAGCGAACAAAAGGTTGAGACATTCTGATGGTTAGCTTACCAGCCAATCAAATCGCAATTACCTGTTTTTCACTATTGGTGGTGCTGCTGTCCCTGCTGTTTGACGTCAACAATGTGGTTACTGAGCCGTCCCGGATTCTGGATTCAAATGGGCCGTAGTATTGCGCAGCCTTACTCCGCCTGCGTCCTCGGGCTGGCAGTGATTTGTTAATGAAACTGCAGAGTCACGGGGCTTGTGAATTGTGTCCAGCTGCTGTCATAGAGGCCGTGAGATTTTCTAGTCTCTCTGATGCTATTTTGCCATAACAAAGCATTTTGATCCCATAAAGCCAAAATTATTTTTATTATTGGAATATTTTTTAACATTAAGTGAATCTCTTTACTGACATACAGTAAATATCCGGTGAAACTTTACAGTTCCTATAGCAGCGGGGAAGGTTTTCGTTGGTTTACGTTTTTGTGTTTCTGAGCTGGGAAACGAATAGCCTTCAGCCTCTACTTTATATGTTGAGCACAGCTGTGGTTGCTGCATACCATTAACTTGTTACAACCTTTTTACGGTGTTGTCCCTGCAGTCCTGTGTGGCAGACTTGCATGCAAAGTGACCTTGTGCGGCGGGCTGAGTGACTTTAATAAATAAAAAGACATGGAGGCCAATGGAAAAACACCTCGGCCATCTTGACACTTGCCAGCTAACGGGTATAGCTTGGCAGCGCTGCTACTTTTAACTGAGAGAACAATCATTCAATCTTTGCGCTTTTTTTTGCCGTGAGTTATATTGCTCATACATTTACAATCAAAAGAGACACATGAACTATATTGCAGTATTGTGGCCATCAAGAATATCAAAAAAATATATTTCAAAAAATGACAAATAAAACGCTGGAAAACTACTCGGAAAACATTGTTTTTCAGCAATCTCAATATTTTTTTTGATAGCCATCGTTTCAGGTTATATGTGTAATGATCAGTGCTTTCGTTGTGCTAGAATGTAGAGTGTTACACACACAAAAAATCCAAAACTAACATTATATCATAACACCAGAGACCCCCCCACCCCTTACTTGCCCAAAAGGAAATATATGGAGTATGTTGAAATTGGACTCCTACCATGATTTGTATATACATGTGTGTATGTTGGGATGTACTGTATGTAAGGGGGGGGGGGGGGGGATATCACAGCATAATGAGGTCAATGCTACGCTCTCAATCATTCATTTTGAAAATGTCTTTTAATGGTCATGGTTTTGTTTGTTTTAATTTGGCATGTTTGTTTTCTTGGTATAAATTCACGCTTTCCTGTTCTGCCTCTGGAGGAATGATTGGTGTCTAAGTCTTAAGTTTTTAGGACAGTATTCTACTCTTTGTTGTACCTGGTTGCAGGTTGTAATGAATGGAGGCAGAGGAGACAGTTGAGACGCACGCACACACACACACACACACACACACACACACACACACACACACATGTGTGGTCAGAATTGTCCTAACTGGGTCTGACCCAAAACCAGATTCAGACCAAACAGTCCAACAAGTGCTGTGAGTTTGGTACTGTGTGTTTTTTGTCTGTATGCATGTGCGTGCATGCGTGTGTGTGTGTGTGTGTGTGTGTGTGTGTGTGTGTGTGTGTGTGTTTGCATACGGTAATTCATCAGGTGCTGATAGACTGCACAAAACAAACCATTGAGAGAGCAGATTACCCCCTGCTGAGATGGCCCGTGTGTGGTACATAAATATATGCACCACCCATAGCCAAGAGAAGACAACCTGCTACCCCACCCTCAACCCCCATCGCTTTTCCTTTCATAGATAAGACGTAGACGATAAAGGGGGAGAGAGACAGCAAGAGTGGATGTAGGGAAACACATGATTTGGCCTATCAGACAAAAGAACAATTGAGACGATAGTCTGCAGTGTGAAGTATTCCATGCCACTGTATGCACTTGAAACTGTCGAAGTGTGTGTGTGTGTGTGCGTGTGTGTGTGTGTGTGTGTGTGTGTGTGTGCGTGCACCTGTTAGTTTGGGTTCATGTCTCCATATGTATGTGGGCATCTTCTATCCTCTAAATGGTTATCACCATATTGTTTTATTTTATTATGTATCGTCCAAACAGAAATACATTCAGTATTAGGTTTCTGGGTTTCAAGTGCCCTTTCAAGTGTGCTTCTTGAAGAAATATGTACAAAAATATGTGTGATATTGAAAGTCACTTTTAAAATAATTTTACTTTCATGTTGTTGTTTTATGGTGTCCTCGGTTTTTTTGGTTATTTTATTGTATGTAATTATTTTTCCACAACTATACTGAAAATAAAAGAGATCACAGCTTTCATAAGTACAGTGAAAAGGACTTTAATTATTTTGCCAGGCACTATAACTTTCACCTGGCAGTTTCCACTGTGGTGTGGAGAGACACTAACACGATTGTTCGTGATGTTAACGAATGTTCATTTTGACAAACAGCACATGCCTTGTGGATGGCACATTTCGAGTAGGCCTACCACTGGCAGAATCCAAACCCAAACGCTGCCATGTTTGGTTTTATGCTCGTTGTCCACGTGGAGTTTGTGTGTTCTTGCCCTGTTCGTTTAGTCATGGGTTTTTATCCAGTTCCCTCCCAATGGAAAACACATGCAAGTCAGGCAATTGTATAGTTATTAAGTGACGCTTTCTTGGGTTGAGAGAGCAAAAGCGTTGCCATGGGGATAAATGACTTTCCTCTGTCCAGCATCTTGAATGGAGGTTACTTGTTGTGACGGTGTGAAAGGTAACCAAGCATGTAGTATAGTTTGCGGGCAAGAACAATGGAGGGATTGGCGACATGTTTACCTGGATGTACAGGAAAAAAGGAGCCTAGCCAGCAGCCAAACGCAAACCTCTGCAGAGTATACACACACACTCGCAAACACACACAAACACACACACACACACACACACACACACACACACACACACACACAAATTAGCATGCCTCCACCCCAAGACCCCTTCTCATTCCTCTGCTGTTTTCATGGAGAAAACATTTACCTGCGTGTACACTCTCTTCATCTCACACCTGGACTCCTTCCCTCTGCTCTGTCTCTGTCTCTGTCTCTGTCTTTGTCTCTGTCTCTGTCTGCATCTATCCACTGAGAGGATACACACACAGTCGGTCAGCTGTAGTCTGGTCAAGAGAGCATGAAATAGTCACAGAGAGAGAGAGAGAGAGAGAGAGAGAGAGAGACAAGGTGATTGACCGTCAAAGTGGCAGAATAGGGGGGCAGCCAGACATGCAGACAGACAGACAAAGAGTACTACACAGGCTTGCTGCCAGTCTCCAGTGTGTGCATATCGCAGATTATTCCTCCTTTGGCGACCTCCCTCCCTCCCCTCCCTTCCCCAAGACATAATGTCTGCAATAACCTTCACCATCCCCCCCCCCCAACCCCCACCCTCCCTCCCCCAACTCCGACGCCCTTCGTTGCCATTTCAGTCATTGCATGGATTATGGCCCATCTCACACTTGGCACAGCGCTAAGCGCCAGAGATATATTATCATATTAGTGAGAATGATGTAATGCATTCCAAGACATTTTGTCCTTCGCACATCCTCTGGTCCCTCAGTGGATGATGTCACTGGCGGTCGTGTGTCTTGAGGGTAAAACCGTCGGAGCGCGCGGCGTGAGGCGTCGCGGTGTCGCCATCTTGTGGCCAAAACGCGCAAATACGTAGTGTGGATTAAGGAAAGGCACGTTTCGCATGCCTATATTAAAATTACTTTAACGTAATTTAATGTAATTGTCCAGTCTTTAATTATTATACAAATCTATTAATTATTTTTTTTAATAATAATCCTAATGCATTTTATTGATATGGTACTTTTCTAAATACGCAGATAGAAATCTGAAAACTACAGTGAATAAAACAGACTTGATGGAGTATGAATCATGGATTCATACTACATTTTTCACAAATACCTACAAAAATGATATATTCTTTCCCATGTCCATGCACATTAGTTGCGATAAGACCGTCACAAATCTAAAATAGGCTTGTGAACTGTTGAATCTTCATTGTGGATCATGTGACGTGTGCATTCCTTGACGATACTTCCTTGAGTTTTATGACAAATATCACGCCGTGTGATTCGGAACTCGAAACTACTGACCCACGTGTGTCTATACGGCACAGGGTGCGCGTCGCCATGTACTCTATGCCTGATTGACGTGCACCTCTCCACAACCAGCACATCATGAGGCAAACAAATATAAATGCAAATGACTGGTTCACGGCGACGTGGACCCTACGCCTTAGGTACGGATGCAGAAGTATAAATTGAGATTTAAGGTGCAAAGTAAATTATAATTGTCAAAAATCAGGTGTGAATGTCTTTAATATTTATTTGGCTAAACGCCAAGAATTGTCATGAAGGTGGATGTGAAAAAGAGAGGACCCAAATACAGGCAGCAGAAATAACGTAAATGGTTTTAATGAAAAACAAAACAAAACAAAGAAAGGGAATAGCAGCACGATCAAAACGGGGCAAGGAACAGTAAACCTACCATAACTGGACAGGAGCACAACATCTGATTACCACATCTAATGACAACGGACTCACAGGAACACAGGATTGGGTAAGGTATAAATAGAGAGAAAACTAATCAGGGAAGTCAAGACATGTAGACAATCAAGGGCGGGGAAACAACACAGGCATGCAAACTACAAAATGAAACAATGAATAACAGATAAACTAAAACACATCGTGAACCAAACATCAGGATACAATGATGACAACTAAACAAATACACAAACACGGAACAACAAACGGAAGGGGGTATACTATGACAGGTGGGGGCGGAGACAGACCGTGACAGAACCCCCCCCCCCCCACTCCAGGGACGGATCCTAGCAGGAACCCTCAGGCAGACGGACTAGGGGTAAGGCAGAGACCGGCAGGAACACTCAGGCGGGTGGCATGGAGGCAGGGCAGAGGCAGAGCAGGGACCCTCAGGAGGACGGCCTGTGGGCAGAAGAGGGAAGCAGGTCCAGAAGGCGATCAGGCGGCCAACAGGACCTCAAGCTGCTGCAGGATGCTATCGATGAGTCCAAAACGGGTCGGCGATGAGGAGGAGTGCGATGAGTCCGGGACTGGAGATGGAGACAACTGCGACCCAGCAGCGGGGACAAGAAGCTGCTGCGGCCCAACTGGGACAGGGACTGGAGAGGGTTGCAGCCCAACAGCAGGGACAGGAGGCTGCTGCAGTCCAACCAGAACCGGAGGTCTCTTGCCTCGATGCCTGAGAGCCCGATGGACGCTAGGAGGTCTCCCAATCATGAGGTTCTGGAGCCGGCTGGGGACCGGCGGGTTGAAGACCCATGTAACTGAGCCTAATTGACCGGATGGCAGGCTGGTTATGAGCCTGATAAAAGCCAGACTTGAGCTGATAGCTGGGTAACTGGGGCTGAGGTTTAGGGTGGTAGCTGGGTAACTGGGGCTTTCCCAGTGAGTTTACGGATGAGGTGACAAACTTCATAGCTATGCTAGCAGACATCATCATCCCCACAGTTAAAGTTAGGTCCTTTACGAATCAAAAACCCTGCGTCGATGGATCCATCCGCGAAACCTGCAACTCCCACACTGCTGCCAACAACTCCGGCCTTGTATCCGGCCACATGGACAAATACTACGGACTCCGGCCAGCGGTGAAGGACACCAAGAGGAGGTTCAGAGACAGAGTCGCAGATGGAGCAGCGCGACACCAGATGCCTATGGATAACGCTACGGACTATCACAGATTACCAGGGCAGAATCCCTTCATCTGTGAGTACCAATGCATCCCTAGTGGACGATCAGAACTCATTCTATTCTTGGTTCAAGGCTAGCAACAACACTGTTAGCGGGACCGTAGCTGAAGTGAATTCTATTGATAGGGATAGCACAATCTCTCTTGCCCCTTTTCCACCAAGGCATTTTCAGGGCCGGTTCAGAGCCAGAGCCTAAAACTAACCAGTTCTTCGTGTTTCGACAGCCAAAGAACCGGCTCTCGGACAGAAAAACTGGTTAGTTCTTGGCCCCAACTGTTTGCTGGGCCAGATAAGCACCGACTAAGAACCGACTATGTCAGAGGCTGGGGGCGGGCTGGGGGCGGGATTAGCAAGTCCGCCAAAAACCTTCTGAGCTCCATTTCACAACAAACCCCGACAATGGAAGTGACTACTCCGATACAACCGCACCGATACCACTTTGGCAACGCAACGTTAACCTTGTAATATTCTTAGCCAAGGAATATTGAAATAAAGAGATGCAACCGAGTTGGCGTTTATGGATGTTTAATAGAAACTGCGCATGGTACCGAGCATGGACGTAGAATTTAGTGGGGACGCTGGGGACATGTCCCCACCAATTAACGGAGCCCCCCCCCCCCCCCCCCATCAGAACCGCAAATTAACGGAGCACCTCCCCCCCATCAGAACCGCAAATTAACGGAGCACCCCCTCCATCAGAACCGCAAATTAACGGAGCACCCCCCCCCCCATCAGAACCGGAGCAGCATTGTTTTTCTAAATAAGCATTTTGTTAACATGTCTGCTTCAGTATACTTAAAGAACAGAGAAACAAATAACATTCAGTTTTTATTTGAGTTATGACAGAACAGGTAGTAACTAAATATACAATTACAAAAACAAGACCACTCGTATCGCGATGGAGTCCGCCATTGTTCTTGTTGTGCTCGCGTTGCTGGGAAGGCGGAGACTTATACAGACGTACAGTGACGTCATGACGTGGGGGCGGGTTGGCTCTCGAGGCTCTCTAGCCGGTGGAAAAGCAAACCGGTTCTTAAGTTGAACCAGCTCCGAACTGGCACTCGCACCAGCCCAGAACCAGCTCTCGGTTCACTTTGGTGGAAAAGGGGTATCTGTGACCAAGCACGACATGAGGAGGGCTCTGATGAGTGTGAACACCAGGAAAGCTGCAGGTCCAGATGGCATATCTGGATGAGTACTGAAGACCTGTGCTAACCAGCTAGCTCCAGTGTTCACCACAATATTCAACCTCTCCCTGGTGGAGTCCGTGGTCCCAGCCTGCTTTAAGTGGTCCACTATTGTCCCTGTGCCCAAAACCTGTGCCACTCCAGCATGCCTGAATGACTAATGTTGTAGCTATCCCTCCGAAAGATGGTCTGAGACTTGACTGATGATTTCAGGTTTATTACGTCCAAAATCAACGTAAGAGCTGTATTGTTACAACACAAAATCATACGTTAGATAATTACACAGTTCCACAGCAATTTGCTAGCTAGCACCATAGCCTAGCTATAGCCTAACACTAGCTCAGATAACCGTTTAGCTAAACTATAATTCAAAACGAATTCAGTGCACAAATCATATCTTTATAACAACAATACAAAGCAAACAAACCTTGTGCCTCTTCGGGGGGTGCTAAAGTATTAAACTTAACAGTCTGACTTTTCCGTTAACATTTGACCATTACTCTTTCTCTCTCATCAACTATTGACGTTAATACTGGCGTGTGCAGTCTGAACCCCAAATAAACATTTTCAAAGTAAAAGTCCTTCTCCTCAAAACAGGAAGTAAGCTAATAAAAGCCAAAAACAGATTCAACATATGTAAATAATCAATAAAAAGACAGTTCAATATGGCTATCTCTTCTCTAGAGCTAAAACATGAACTGGGTTAGTTACAAATGTGGTGGCCGTCACCTTGGTTGTCATAAAATGTTTTGAGAGGCTGATCAAGGACTACATCTGCACCTTCTTACCTCATTACATGGACCTGCTGCAGTTCGCCTACCGGCCAAACAGATCCACAGACGATGCAGGCCCGAGGTCGTCAGGGTGGGCAGACACACCACCAGACCCCTCACCCTGAACACAGGATTGCCCCAGGGTTGCGTCCTCTGCCCCCTACTATACTCCCTGTACACACATGACTTTGTTTGTGGATGTGGATGACACCGTGGTGGTGAGCCTGATCTCCGGTAATGATGAGAAGGCAGAGGCTAGAGGAAGTTGCTAACCTGTTACTCTGGTGCCAGGACAACAGCCTCATGCTGAATGTCTCCAAAACTAAGGAGCTGATTGTGGAGTTTAGGAGGACACAACAACATTAGAGGACTTACACACCACTGGGGTTTACTGGGACTGATGTGGAGAGAGGGAGCAGCTACAGGTACCTGAGAGTCCACATCACAAAGGATCTGACTTGGACTATGTTATGCGCAGCTTCGAGTGGTCATCTACTGTGGCTGGAGTTCGGGTTCTGGTTCAGGTTCTGGATTGTCTAGCAAAGCAGCGAGCTCGGGAATCAATGTGACACAAGGCAGTATCACTAGGAATGATTCAAAGTTTATTCAAATACATATAGCATATATACATTTTGTATGGGAAAAACAGAGGAGCATTTACATACAGACTAGGGGTGTAACGGTACACAGAAGCCACGGTTCGGTACGTACCTCGGTTTTGGGGTCACGGTTCGGTACGAGTTCGGTACAACAGGAAAAAAGCAACAAAAATCCCAAATGCATAAGGCTAGGTTTCTTTTCATTTATTTTGAACAGACAGTAGTGCAAGTTATACTTAGTTCCACCTAGTGTCGTATAGTCCCCCCTGAGATAGTTGGTACAGCCTGGCCCTGTAGTGTATCAAGCAGTAAACACAACAGTGAACATACACTCTTGCATCGGTCATATTTCTATGTAGGGCTGATAAAAAAAACAAAAAGCAATTGGTCACAATCAGCTACAAAACTGAAAAGCATCTCTTATGTTATAAAAGTACAAAATAAATAGAATAAAAAATAAAACTTGTACAGTGTTTCAATTTGTTCCACTTAAGCTATATTTAAACATTCAAAGCTTAAGCCCAACCCTCCCAAAAAAGACAGGAAAACAAAACATGCTAGTAGGGAGGTACTAAGGTTGCAGGTCAGGTACAGCCAGGTAGTATTTGCAAACTGGCAACTTTGGTAACTTCATTATAAAAATAAAGAACTCAAACTTTTCCATATACTGTATTATGCAGTTAAATGTAAACAGCAAACATACACTGTCCCCATAGGCCATATTGTTATGTTGGATGACGCCAAACTAAAAGGTTCAATAAGCTCCAAAACTGAAAAGCAGCTCTCATGTTCTGAAAATACTACAAAATAAATAATAACAAGGAGTGTTTCAATTATTTCGGCCTAGGGCTGATGCAAAATAAAAAGCAATACAGAACTGAATAACATCTCCTGGTGTGAAAATACAAAATATGTCAAATATGAGATAAAATAAAATCAGTGCCTTTAGGAGTAATGTATCACATTTGTGATTAACTTGTGAGTCTGAAAGGTCATATGCATCTCTTAAAGGTACTCAAGCTTCATCTCTCTTTACAGCTCTCCATCGCCGCTGTAGTCCACTGAGAACCCGACATTTTCCCACACAGCTGATTTGAAAGTAGCAGGCGGGTCTTCTAGCTCCTGTGTCTCATTTGCACTCACGTGAAACGTGAAACGTGAAAGCGTCCGCTTCATCTTGTTTAGGTCTTCTTCTGCTGTTCTTGTTCCTTAATGGCGGTTGACAAACAGCGTTGAGTTGCTTTATCGCCACCTTCTGGATTGGAGTGTGACTCAGACGTATTCGTCGTATGGCTGCACGTACCGAACCGTGACGTCCGTACCGTGAAGTCGCGGGACGAATACACATACCGTTACACCCCTAATACAGACACACCAAATCATCTTGGGAAGCAGACGTGGAGACGCCTCTCAGACGGCCATTCAGGGAGCAGGGACAACAAGGCCTTACATGGAGACCCTTCCGTCCCCACCCCCCAGACAGCCAATCCAGAGAAGCCAGGACACCAGGCCCCACGTGGATATGTAACAGACCGACAGACAGTTAACTTGTGAAGCAGGGATACCACGGCCTCACGTGACCCACATAGAGATGCACCCGTCCCTATCCCCCAGACCACCAGCCCAGGAAGCAGGGACAGCAAGGTCTCACGTTGAGACGCTCCCATTCCAACCTGCCAGACAGCCAGTCCAGGACACAGAGGCAACATGTTCCCACGTTCGATGACAACAACACCGACGACAACAACACCGGTGAGTACGTCCCAGAGGCCTCCCAGGGCCAACAGATAAGAGTGAAGCTAACTAGTCATGTAGGCCACACGGCTAAACTAGTCAGCGTTTAGGCCAAACAGCTAACTAGTCACGTAGGCCAAACAGCTAACTAGTCACGTAGGCCAAACAGCTAACTAGTCACGTAGGCCAAACAGCTAACTAGTCACGTAGGAACACGTAGGCCACACACAAACAGCTAACTAGTCACGTAGGCCACACAGCTAACTAGTCACGTAGGCCAAACAGCTAACTAGTCACGTAGGCCAAACAGCTAACTAGTCACGTAGGCCAAACAGCTAACCAGTCACGTAGGCCAAACAGCTAACCAGTCACGTAGGCCACACGGCAGAGTGGAAAGTTACTGGCCCACACGATAAATACATCCGCAACTCCCAACAGGCAGTGGGGGCAGACTAATTGCTGCCTCAATGAGCCTCTATTGGCGCTGCTTGCAGTTCGCATCTTTGACCACAAGGAGATATAATAAATCTGCCAGCGAAAGCAGGGCACTGAGGATCCTGCCCCAATACTGCGCAAAGCACTAACATGGAAAACTAGTTTATGAGGAGGAACCATGTTTTTGGCTGGATTATCTCTTTAGGTGGGGCAGCACCCCACCTGCCCATATGAACGGGCCGTGGCTGGTCTCGTAGTGTGTGTGTGTG
>PIJE02001424.1:20318-25318 GCA_002895965.2 Coryphaenoides rupestris
AGAGAACTGAGTACACACACACACACACACACGCACACACACGCACCTCATCCCAACAGCTGCAGAATGTGTCAACACTAACAACCGTGGTTGTCATGGGTACCCTGGGGGGGTATGCTGCAGCCCCCTAGCGACCGCTCTGCTTGTGATGGTGTCAGCGGCATCGTTCCAGTTGTCGCGTCCGTAACCATGGCGCCCGTAACCATGACTCCATTTAATCTGCCCAGCGCCCCCTGCTGGTAGAGCCCCGGTAGGACACTGGGTTAAGAAATGCACCATTTACTAGATGCTTTTGTCCACAGCATCCTACAATATCCTGAATAAATTACTTAGCGAGAATCGAACCCACAACGTTGGCAGTGTTAATGCCATGCTCTACCGGTTGAGCTAGACAGGGAATCAAACCCCTAACCTGAGGTCTAGACACCTGTAATCTGTAGTCTGTAGAGTGAGGTCCAGTCTGCTGCATCATAAGTTAAAACATATCATAAAAGCTGTTGATGCAGACTCTGCATGCTAACAACACCTGCGTCTCTTAGCGGTAGCTCTGCTCTTCAGCACATCCTGAGCGGGAGTCATCCCCGAGAGGTGGGTGGAGGTCAGACGTGTCATAAATCAACAATACCCAGCATGCATTTCACTCACACAAGGCCACATCCAATGCACACCAGCAGCTTTTACTGTGAGCTCCATCATATTAATAGCAGGTACAGAGAAAACACCCTGGACATATTCGGAGAGCCTCCGGGTTGCTGATGAGGGGCTCAGCGCGAGAGCGCTCCCACGCATGAAACACCGTGATGGGATTACGTGGCCGTTTGCTGGCCTCCTCCAACACACAGGACACCACGGGTTGTTTTTTTGGGATCTTGGCAGCCAGTTTGTTGGAGAGTTGGCCAAATGTTACAGGTGTTCAATACGGACATATCTCTCTCTCTCTCTCTCTCTCTCTCTCTCTCTCTCTCCTCCTCAGCCTGACTCGGGCCAGATCTAAACACACACACACTCCACAGATTAATGAACATACACACCACTCACACAAACATCTTTAAAAAGCTACTTTTATTTAATGTGTGTGGTTGGTGGATGGTTTAAGCAGCCTCACCTGGCCCGAGTTAGACTGATTAGCATCTGGGGCTGAGGTGAGGCTGCACACCTGTGGTGCCTTGGCCAATCAAGGCACATGGGATAAACCAGCCATCGCCACACACACACACACACACACATACACACACTCAAGCGAGCGCTGACATATCAAGTAACTACCCCCTGCTCTGCCTACAATCTATTTGAACTCCAATAAACGGGTTTAATCGAAGACATCCTGCCGCCGGGGCAACCTGGCAGAAGCCACTCTGCTGGCGATTAGCAGGAGGGTCTGCAACGCTCTACAGGTGTGCAGCCTCACCCACAGCCCCAGAGTATAATCAGCCAGACCCGGGCCAGGTGAGGCTGCTTAAACCAGCCACCAACCATAATGGAGCACATCATTATCATTACTGTCTGTTTTTTTGGTCATTGAATTACAGCTGGACTATTATTTTGCATACAGTAATATTGTGATATGGCAAGTGTTGTCTCTTCCTGGTTTTAAAGGCTGCAGTGCAATTTTCTGAACTTGCCGGACTGTTCCTAACTGTTCAAACATTTGCACTAAAGTTCTTAATAAAATGTGAAATTACTTTACCTTGTCGCTATTTTATGTAGACCATTTTTTCATTTAATTACCAGAAAACATCTATATCATGATATATATCGTTATCGAGATAGTCCATTTACCTCTATATATAGATAGAACATTTTGGCCATATCGCCCAGCACTAATACACACACACAGTTAAAATAACCATGAAGAAGAAGGATCCAGACCAGAGTTATGAGGCCCTAGGATCCATCTGGTTCTCCTGAACTGAAATATAGTCCGGAACCTGGGATTTATGACATATGATGCACATGTTTATGTGTCCATCATGTTTTACGATGATTCTAGAATGGATGTTCCACCGAACTGGCTTCACGAGGCTAAGAGATATATATATTACTGTAAATATATGGCCACCGGGTGATGTTGTCATCAAACGGTGATTGGTGATGATGACATCATGACTCTGGTGATGTCGCACATGAATCCGTCGGACGCGGCAGCAGGGCTGCACCTGCTGTGGTGAGTGCAGTGTGTGAGCAACACACCGGACCACCGACTAAGAGCTTCTCCAAAACATCCGGATGATTGAAATGTTTCACAGAGTGAGTAAATAAGGAGTATAATTAAAGCAATTAGCATTCTGATTTGTAGTTTAGTCTTGTTGACGCCTCCACCAGCTGCGGGGAAGAACGCCTGGAAGCCCGGAAGCTTCCAGACGTAAAGGTAACTAAAAAAGGCGGGAGCCGGGTGTGTTCATGACATTGTAAAACCGCCAGCATCGGCGTGTGCACATAAATTATTGAAATTGGTGGTTTGACCAGCTGTCAGCTGAAAATACGCCGAGTACAGCAAGCCACTCATAATTGGAAATATGTAGCATAAATATTCAACGCTGGTCATAAGTCAGCCGCTACGGAGTACATGGAGTGGATAAGCAAATTAACAAGAGCGATGAGGTCCAAGAGTTTAACAAGAGAGCGTGTGTATGTGTATGTGTATATGTCTATATGTGTATGTGTGTATATGTGTATATGTGTATATGTGTGTATGTGTATATGTATGTGTATGTGTGTGTGTGTGTGTGTGTGTGTGTGTGTGTGTGTGTGTGTGTGTGTGTGTGTGTGTGTGTGTGTGTGTGTGTGTGTGTGTGTGTGTATGTGTGTGTGTGTGCGTTTTGCTGATGAAAAAACACCACCAGTGTACTCAAGTACACAACGGCGATCACAAATCCAGAGGTAAACTCAAGCACCGAACAGCTAACTGACTGTAACCTGAAAGGACAACTTTGAGAATGTTCAAACCTGGACTGGGAACCCCTGTTCCCCATCAGCTTGAGTCTAAGTGACTAATACAGACTACAGTTTTGGGTAATTGGTCCAGTATTGAGTGAGAGTGCTTTAGCCGTCCCATGATACAGGCTGCAATGTAACCCTTTGGGGCAATAGCGCCCCGTCCATATACATATGTCCGCTAAAAGTGGCTGGTTTTTGCCACTGACAGGCTTTAGATTGTTATTATTATACGTTTTCTAACAAAATGATGAAAAGGATCCCTACAAGCGAAGTACAACTTTTTTTTCCTTTACCCTCCACTAGATGTTTGTTATGGTGTCTAACCGAGTCTCGCGTTGAAATCTCTTGAGAGTTGTTGCAGGAGGAGAACGGTGGAAACGTGAGTGAGAGTTGGGGAGAGGAGTGCCGGCGAGTTTGTTGTGTGTGACTACAGAAAGCATATCTTAGTGTTATCTAAAACTGTCAAGGGCCGAATATTTAGCTGATTGGCAATAATGTTATGTGACGCAACGCCATGATCTCGCAAGATTTCGGAGACTTGGTTCGACTGAATAACAAGTGGACACGGATCAAGAGAAGGTCAAAGAGAACATTTGTATTTCTCTGTAGGGATCCATTACATAATGTTGTCAGACATTCTGAGCCTATCAGTGGCAAGGACAGGCACTTTTAGAAGACACCAAAGGTTTTTATCGCAGCCTGTTGTGCGACAGCAGACAGCTGAAGAGCGCTCAATACTGGACCAATTTAAAAAATGGTCGTTACTTAGATAACAAAATAATGGCAAAATGGAGTCCAGGGTAAAAAACTCTCTGGTGTTACCCTTGAACCCTACACTCTGACCCTTAACCCTACCCATCATCACAGATGAGGAGGGATGTGGGGAGAACAGAGGAGAAGAGAGAGAGGAAACAGGTAAGGAGAGACGAGAGGAGAGATCTTAACTCGGCACATACTTAATCACTCATACTTAATGCACTCTACCCAACCTTAATGTACTCAAACACACCATAACACAGCCCAACACTCTTTAACAGACTGGAAGCCACTGTTCCCAAACATTGACGTTGCTTAGAACACTCAAAGAACACTCTGCAGCAGCCCTGCTTCCAGACCAGGTGACCCAGATCTGCTGCATAAAGAAATCACTTCTTCATCTCACTCCTCTCTCACCTGAATAGATCACTCCTTCATCTCACGCTGAATACATCACTCCTTCATCTCACTCCTCTCACGCTGAATACATCACTCCTTCATCTCACTCCTCTCACGCTGAATACATCACTCCTTCATCTCACTCCTCTCATACTGAATACATCACTCCTTCATCTCACTCCTCTCATACTGAATACATCACTCCTTCATCTCACTCCTCTCACGCTGAATACATCACTCCTTCATCTCACGCTGAATATGTCACTCCTTCATCTCACTCCTCTCATGCTGAATACATCACTCCTTCATCTCACTCCTCTCACTCTGAATACATCACTTCTTCATCTCACTCCTCTCACGCTGAATACATCACTCCTTCATCTTACGCTGAATACATCACTTCTTCATCGCACTCGTCTCTCACCTGAATAGATCACTCCTTCATCTCACGCTGAATATGTCACTCCTTCATCTCACTCCTCTCATACTGAATACATCACTCCTTCATCTCACTCCTCTCATACTGAATACATCACTCCTTCATCTCACTCCTCTCATACTGAATACGTCACTCCTTCATCTCACTCCTCTCATACTGAATACATCACTCCTTCATCTCACACTGAATACATCACTCCTTCATCTCACTCCTCTCATACTGAATACGTCACTCCTTCATCTCACTCCTCTCATACTGAATACATCACTCCTTCATCTCACGTGGAATATGTCACTCCTTCATCTCACTCCTCTCACGCTGAATACATCACTCCTTTATCTCACTCCTCTCATGCTGAATACATCACTCCTTCATCTCACTCCTCTCATGCTGAATACATCACTCCTTCATCTCACTCCTCTCACGCTAAATACATCACTCCTTCATCTCACTCCTCTCATGCTGAATA
>PIJE02001424.1:30318-60318 GCA_002895965.2 Coryphaenoides rupestris
TTTTTTTACGTATATGTGCCTTATACTGGAAGTATTTTATTTATTAAAAAAATGTATTGTGCTTTCATTTTGCACTTTTATGTTTTCATTTGAAGTATCTGTGCACTACACTTGGAATAATTTTCTTTATTTAAAATAGCCATGCCAAATACTGGAAGTATTTACCTAATTCACATTATCCGTTCCTTTAACAAGACACCACCAGTTTTCATTTCATTAAGAGAACAAAATGTTTAAAACCAAATGCGTTACATTAGGCTGCAGGTAAGAAAGTTTATGTTTTGTTTGTATTTAAAGTATCTGTCATTACACAGAAGAATTTTCTTTGCCTAATACTGAAAGTATTTTCAGTACAGTGTCTGTTCCTTAAAAAGACACCAGTTTTGTATTTATCTGCAACATTATGTTTACAGTTTACTGTATGATTACAGTTTTGCACAATAAATGTTGTATGTCTACATACTATGTTTCTTTCTTTCTTTTTTTAAATACATTTAGCAGTTTGGCTTTCCTTAGGGTCTATGTAACCTGTTCTGAAATGGTTCTATTATAATTTATATATCGTGATATGTATCGTTATCGCAAGAGGCTGCAGTGTATATCGCAATATGGATTTTAGGCCAATCGCCCATTCCTAGTGTCACCTTGCTTTCATAATGCTGACTGGTTGAGGTCCCAAGTGTCCAAGAGTTTCATCAGCGTCGTTTTCAGAACACGCAGACCTATCCATGTCATCGTCTTCACATTTAATTACCTTTAATACGGGAAAAGATATACGATACAATTTCAAACCATACATAATGTGTTCTGTTTTTGTAAATGTGCATTTAAAAGACCCACCGTTTTCTCGCAAATGAAGATAGTTGGGTGGCCACAAAACCAAGACGATACCACTGAACCTTCGCCACAGATCTTACATATCTGTACTTCTTCCTACAAGTCAAAGCATTCATGTTATTCATATGATTGTACATGATGACAACAACAACAACATGACACTGGGAAATGTTATGTACAGTATGTATGTACCACCACATGATGTAACAGACCTCGTAGGGGCTTGACTCAGCTGATAAGTCGTTTTGAAGTGACCTGGAAAATGATAAAGAAGATGCATTATATTTAAACGAATAATGAAATCGTTGACCTGAGGTATAACATGTATATGTGTCTCATGACACATTTAGAATTTGTATTATTATTATTATTATTATGACGAACACTCACCGAAGAATAGAAGAAAATGTCCCAGCTTTGGTGAAGACGGCGGACATTTCGAGAGAACAGTTGGTTCTAACTTAACAGAGAACGAGAAGTCACAGCATGGATGAATTATAATAACTTTAAACTTCTTGTTTATCAGAAAATGGCAAAAAAAAATGTGGGTGATTTTGACAGTCCCGCGCTCAATCGACCCGACGTGATGACGTCATCGCCGTACGTGACGTTTCTTTCTTTTTTTGGCGCCTTCAAAGAACTTTTCGGCGCACTACCGCCACCGTCTGACCAGGAGGATGAATCAGGGATCCTGATTTTCTGAGAAAATAAAACCCAAAGACCAATACAAACATATATAAATAAATATAAACATTTAGAATTTTACTAATTAAAAAAAGGCAAGAATATAGACAATGTCAACGATAATCTCTTAACCAGCTACATACTTTATTTTGAATGGACGAGTGTATGTAGAGCTCTGGAAAGTAGTTCCGCCAGTTGTCATCTGTACATCGTCACAGGGAAAATAGTGCGAGTAATAAAGTCATATTTCTTTGAGATTTAGTTTTTTTATTCCGAAACTATATTTAATTTAGACATCCACATTAACACCCATTATGTCGACACGTTGTTTCTGTGTGTCAAATGTAAGCGAGTGCGTTTTGGTTCTCACCGGAACTCGGAAGTGGTTACTTTTCACAGCGGAGGCATATCTCATGTGGGTTATTTTCCCTACTTCCTTTTTTCTGTGGCCGCCATAGCCTGTGGAACGTGTCGTGCCGGCGAGCCGAAATATTAATTAAATATGGTGAGAATTGACATCATGTGGATTTGAAATATGTCTTTCCCGATTGTGTTTTTATTTGTGCGCTTGGTCTATACTCCAATACTATTGTTCCCCTCGTGTATTAAGCTCTATAGTTGGGCTTGGTGCGACTTGACTAAGTGATGCTATCAGAGCTAGCGCGGGAGGCCATTTTGGAGCTTGGCGTGACACGTGTGTTGCGTTGTGTTGTATCATGTTAGACTGACAGCCAACTATTGGTTTATAGTTTGGTATTGATATTCTTAAACGCGGCCGAAGTATAAATTAAACACTTAAACGAACTTGTCAACGAGCACATCATCGGCAACGTGGCTCCCTGTCTGCATGCTACTGACCACGCTAACTACACGGTGGCCGAGGAGACTTGAGCCAAATACGACTGGGCTACGAGCCATTTAAAGATGAACAACACACGTGTACCAGGTTTGTTATGTGCTTGTCTCTCTCAATACTGACGCATATCATCTACACGTTGGAACTGTCTACCGAGAGTGTGTGTGTGTAGCACCTGTGGCCTACTGGGTCTTTCATGTGACACGCGGAGGTGTTGACGACATTTAAAACCATGTGCCCCCCCCCCCCTCCTCTAGGCTTGTACCCGTCCCTTGATCTCGGTGTACTCCGAAAAGGGGGAATCCTCGGGCAAGAATGTTGTCCTGCCTGCCGTGTTCAAGTCCCCCATCAGGCCTGACGTTGTCAACTTCGTGCACACCAACATGCGCAAGAACAACCGCCAGCCCTATGCAGTGAGCAAACTGGCCGGTGAGTGCACCTCCATGTGTCATTTCTGCCACGAACGACTTGGATTTTCATTTGTATTTTTAGTCATAAAATGCGTGTCCATTTGTGTTATCCAGGACACCAGACCAGTGCTGAGTCCTGGGGAACAGGAAGAGCTGTGGCCCGTATTCCTCGTGTGAGGGGAGGTGGTACCCACCGCTCTGGCCAGGGAGCCTTCGGAAATGTATCCTTTGCACCACCAGCCTTGCTGCTCAGGAGTTACCGCATGCTTTCTGTGATGGTGTAATTTGCGTCTTACACTGTGTCGGTGACGGATGCCTACTGTCAAACGCTGGCACAGAGGGCTGACGAATAATGAAGTCTGAGCATTGCTGGGTCCGTGTCGTTGCCTTCCAGCGGCGCCCATTTCTGCCGTTCGTTGCCTTGACTCGACTCGCGTAGATGTGTCGCGGAGGTCGTATGTTTGCGCCCACCAAGACCTGGCGCCGCTGGCACCGCAGGATCAACATCAACCAGAAGCGCTACGCCATCTGCTCCGCACTGGCCGCCTCTGCCCTGCCCGGCCTGGTCATGTCCAAGGGTGAGTCTCCTATTGTGCCCAACACAAGCCTGTTATATTGCTGCAAATGGGAAGTTGATTCTATAAAATAAAAATTCCATAAGGTTCTGATGTGGTGTCATGTGACTGCTGTGGTGTTGGTTTACATGTGGATGCAGGGAGTTTACACGAGGTATATTCATTCTTTAGGACACCGCATTGAGGAGATCCCCGAGATCCCACTGGTGGTTGACGACAAAGTTGAGGCATACAAGAAGACCAAGGATGCAGTGCTTCTGCTGAAGAAGCTGAAGGCCTGGAACGACGTCAAGAAAGTAAATCACTTTTTTTTTTTCTTTTTTTTTTTTAAGAACCAAAATTGACTGTTACACATGCAAGAGTCATTTAGTTATTTGTTCGCCTACTTAATATAGTGACGTTTTCTGCGTTAGGTATACGCCTCCCAACGCATGCGTGCCGGCAAGGGTAAGATGAGGAATCGTAGACGTATCCAGCGCAAAGGACCATGCATCATCTACAACCAAGACGCCGGTGTCACCAAAGCCTTCAGAAATATCCCAGGTTTGAATACATGTCAATTTTCTACCTCTGATTGCATGGATATTGTTTTTTCTGTCTTGCTTTTCGATAGTTGTCATTTTTGTTAAACGTGTGCTTTGGTGAACAGGCATCACACTGCAGAACGTCAACAAACTGAACCTCCTGAGGCTCGCCCCCGGTGGCCACGTTGGGCGCTTCTGCATCTGGACCGAGAGTGCTTTCCGCAAGCTGGATCAGCTGTATGGAACCGGGCGCAAGACTTCCAGTATCAAGAAAAACTACAAGTGAGTGTTGGAAGACATCCGGTCTCATTAACTGTCCCACATTGTGATTGCGGTGATGATCTTTTACTTCGGTCCGTGTTGTTGAAACAAAGTGATAATATCAGAAGTTCTGAGTGCCAGTCGCGCATTCCTGCAGTCTCGCCCATAACATTATTTGATGCCATTTGCTGAATGTGTTTTTTTTTTATTACTTGTTTTAGTCTGCCAGTGCACAAGATGACCAACACAGACTTGAGCAGAATCCTGAAGAGTGAGGAGATCCAGAAGGCCCTTCGTGCACCCAAGTAAGTGATTGATGCAATCTAGTCATCCCCTAATTCATACAGCTACTTGCCGAACGCCATGTGCTCACACACGTGCACTGTGCTTCTCTTTGGCAATGCAGCAAGAAGGTCAACCGCAGAGTTCTGAAGAAGAATCCTCTGAAGAACCTGATTATCATGATGAAGCTGAACCCGTACGCCAAGACGGCAAGGCGTCATGCCATCCTCCAGCACGACCCCACCGTAAGTAGCCCACACTGGGCACCACCATGCAGCAAGGCCCCCAGCTATTGATCCATTCTGGTCTGAGCTTACTTTTATTTTTGTCTCTGTAGATCAAGGCCAAGATGCTGAAGTCAAAGAAGGGGAAAGCAAAGAAGAGGTCAGCAAAGAAGACAAAGAAGGTAGCCGCGGGTCCAGTGGCTCCAGCTCCCGCCCCTGCAAAGGCATAAAGCGCCGTGTGTACAGACTGTTGGGTTCATGTTTGGTTTCAAATAAAACAGCTGTCATAAATCAAATGCATTGTCTGATTCTCAGGTTTTTAATCACAAGATTTGGTCACAATTTCACGTCTACAAAGTAATGAGTAAATGCCAAAAGCACATACAAAGCAAAAAAGAAAATCACACTCTTAGAAAAATGGCTTGGCTAGCTTGCAAATGCAGTCCAGGGATTTGATAAATACTTTTATCTTGGCATTTCAATGTTGTACACAAATATAGACCTTAATTGTGCTGGTAAAAAAAAGGCAATTTCTCAAAGAAATGTGCTTGTGTGGAATGCAGGAGGCAGTGGGCTTGCAGCAAGGCTGGGGTGGTCAGGTTGAGTAGTTTGCAGGAGGAGGGAGTTGACTCGTTACACGCCTGCACTGTGGGTTGGGGTCACCGGCTGATTCAAGCCAATGGTGTTGCACAGCCATCCAGCGAAGTCGACTTCCTCTACTTCAGACTCCTTGATGAAAGGGTGCACCTAAACGAATGATATGAAAGTCTTTAGGAGTCAGGGCTTGGGAGCGGGAGCTGAAAGTGTGCTGAAGAATGAAGGGACTTGCCATCAATTGTTTCAAATCTGCCCTGTCCGCTGGGTTCTTTATTAGACTGAAGAAAAGAATTAGACAAATGAGACTGCATCGGTGATTGTTTCTGTAATGGCCACTAGGTGGTGTATTTTCTAGCAAATCGGCCTGACTTGATTTATCTAATTTGCATAAACAGATCTGTGGAAAAATAAAACATCTCAAACCATTTATTAACAAAGTCCTGGAATTCAGCGCCAAATACCCCAGGCAGCTTTGGTGGAGGCTGTGAGAACGAGATGGTCCAATCATAAGTGAACACCAAGAAAACATTTCTGCAGTTAATATCTCATTTCCAACTGCAATGCGGAAAACGATCAGCCCCGTCGACTCACCTCATTCACTATGTAGTCGAGCAGCTCAAAGATAGCCATGGGAGGTCTGCTGTCCGGGCCACATGCTTCAAAGAAGAGCACACACTTCATACAGTACATTGGTGTAATACACAGTGATCATAACACACATCTGTAAATATCACAGCTCGGTATGAACTAAAATAAACAAAAAGCTTGAATATTTGTGGTACTATAATCACAGAAGTCCTTTAGGAGATCCTTTCAGTCAGTGGTACATAGAAGCCCGTATTATAACATCCGAAGCTCTCGCATAACTGTGGACAAGTGGGCTAAGTCACTATCCAAAGAGTCTCACTGTTGCCTGGTCGTCCAGGAGGCCTGGGCCTGGCAGAGCAGTCCCCGCCGGTGGCTTCACCCTCCACTGGGCACCCGAAGATCTGCTCCAGCTCCCTGGAATCCGGAGGTGGGATGGGGAAGCGGCCAATGGCCATCTCCACCAGGGACAGGCCCATGCTCCAGATGTCTGACTGCACTGAGTAGTGAGTACCCTGCAGGCGCTCTGGCTGCAACACACGGTTTAGAGTTGTTTACCATCCTGCTGTTGGTTGCCGTTGCTGCTGCTAGCAGAACCAACCAGCACAAACAACATTGGACAAAGTGCAGTCGTTGCATGAGTGCTAAAGTGTGCATTCAATACCATAACCACAAGGGGAGATGAAGACAAAAAGATATGAAAATGCCATAGCCGTGCTATTTAGGCCTTGGATTTTCAATGTCCAGTGGACGTTGTCGATTTTATGACTGAGGTTGTGTCAAGCGACAGGTACAGAGGAAGTTACTGTATGATGAATGTATGGATGCACACACAGTGGGGGGGGGGGGGGAGGAGGAGTAGTTGTAACTCACCGACATGTAAGAGCGAGTGCCCACGAACGAGTTAGCCATGGAGTCGATGAGTTGTCCGCTCACGCCAAAGTCACAGAGCTTGATCTCACCCCGGGAATTCACCAGGATGTTAGAGGGTTTCACGTCTGAAAGGAGGACACACACACACACACACACACACACACACCACACACACACACACACACACACACACAAACATTAGGGACGACACGCCTGGCAGAGGAGACACCAAATCGGGAGAGTCTTCACCATGGAAACAAGCTTCTATAACGAGGCCATGGTGGATGCTTGGGTATCTGTTGACACATTTCCTCGCCACACTGAAAGCCCCGTAACACTCTGTGCAAAGCGCCCAGTAAACAAAATAACGCCGAGATTATCTCACCTCTGTGCATAATCTTATGTTTCTCCCTCAGATAGGACAAACCTTTAATAACCTGGGAAGATAAATATTACATATCAGTATAAACATGCGTAAAGGAGTGTATGATTAACCTTAAAATAAATACTAGTGTACTTGGCTGGGCTGGTTCTACAGTTGCCAAGGGTGTGTAGGTTTACTCACAGCAATGCTGACTTTGCCCAGGAACTGTTCTGGGATTTTGCCCGCTTTCTTCAGTGACTGGTCCAGGGAGCCTCCATCCTAAATCATCAGATTCATTTTATTTTACTTTATTTAACATTCTTTCAGAAAAGTTAAAAAACCTAGGGTTAGGTTGTTGTTTTTTTTAACCCTAACACTAACCACAACCCTAGCCCCAACCCGAACTCCAGTCCCAACCCTAATGCCAAGCCCAACCCAAAACCTAATCCCAACATCTTAATAGTTTTCTCTATTCACTGCAATTCCTTGACTAAAAAAAGTAGCCAACATAAAGTAGGTGTAGGTGTTTCTTAATGAGTCATACCATATTCTCCATACAAATACTAATTTCTCCATCACTGTAGAAGGCCCCGTAGAAGCCCACAATGTAGGGCGAGTTACACTCGTGCAGCACTTGTAGTTCCCGAATGATTTGGTTCCTGATAGCGGGTTTGATCTCCAGGTGGATCAGCTGCAGAAACAATGGAACAAAAAGGAGAAATGCAAAGCGTTCCTGAGTTACATTTGTGTTTACACTATGAAATGCACAAATGTATACATCTTTTCCATTATTCCTTCATTGAATAATGTATCAGCAATACAACAGCAATCCCACTGAACATCTGACAGAATAGTTTTTCATGTTTCGTTTTGCAGTTTTCTCTATTTATATATTTTTTCTTCTCTATCTCTGTTTACTATAAATCTCTATCTCGATAACAATTTAATTATCGACATGAATCTTGTTTTATCAAGTTTGTATCTACTTGTTAGTATGCAAGCCAAAAAAAAGGTGAAGTAACGAGGCAGTTAAATGGCATCAGGACTACATGTATAAACAGAGACCCCGCCTGTAACATTGCATTCCTATCTAGGATTTATTAGTAAAGAACCCACTGCAGCATTGTGTAATTCAGGTGTGGGTGGAAGGAGACAAAACACAAACTGTTATGCAATAGGGAGATGTTGGTGCTTGGAGACAGAATTGCAGAGGTAACCCTTTACAATAAGGATAAATAATTAACATTGTGGTAATAGGCATTATTATATAGCTAACCCTATTATTATTAAATAGTGTTAGTGTAGGGGTTAGGGGTAGTGGTTTTGGTTAGGGTTAACCCTAACCCTCGTGAATAATGTAAAAATGATTGCTAGACCATGAGTTAACCGTTAATTAACTCAGTTAATTCGTATTACTGCTTTAACTGACGTCAATGAACGGTTAATGAATGCATCCTCATTGTAAAGTGTTACCGCTGCAGACTATCCAAAGCGGACAAAAGCGACACTTCGGCACAGGCGTCTCCATGGCAACAACTCCCATCGGCAAGCGGTCGCCGCACCTTGCGAGCCATGACGAGGCCGGAGGGTCTGTGGGAGACCTTGAAGACTACGCCCCCGTTGCCGGCTCCCAGCTCGCAGATCTTCTCAAAGTCGTCGTCTTTCAGCTCCCCGACCTTCTGCTTCTGCGTGAGGAACGCCTCCAGACGCTTGCGCTGCTGCTCGTCCAACTCCAGCTCCTCCAACTTCTTCTGCAGCGACTCCAAGTTGGTCCTTAGTGTCAGGGAGGAGAGAGAGAGGGGATGGAGAGAGAGAGGGAGACAGAGAAAGAGAAATGGGGGGCAGAGAGAGAAGAGAAAGGGGCAGAGAGAGGGAGGAAGGGGGCAAAGAGAAGTAGAGGGATGGAGACAGAGAGGGGAGACAGAGAGAGAGAGAGAGAGACAGAGAGGGGGCACGAGAGAGAGAGGGAAACAGAGAGAGAGAGAGATAGACACAGATAGAGGGATACAGAGAGAGGGGGCACAAGAGAGAGAGAGAGACAGAGAGATAGAGAGCAAGAGATAGAGAAAGAGGAGAAAGAAACAGATAGGATGCAAGACATTTTGTTTTGATTACACCATTTGCTGTTCCCTGGACATTTGTTGTGTTAAACAAAAAAATCACAACACGGTTTGTTTACCACCAGTTCTACTTGGAGTGAGTCAGCCTCTATTACTTTTTGGCAGTTTTAGCATTAGGAATTCAGTGCACACACCATACACAAGATGATGTAGTACGATAGCTGATATTATTTATAATTCATCTTCCATAAGCTGTGGAACTATTTCAAAATCATGCCAATAGCTGGCAGACAAACAATAGAGGCCACAGGATTCATTGCTGTGTGTGTGTGTGAGTGTGTGTGTGTGTGTGTGTGTGTGCGTGTGTGCGTGTGTCTGTGTGTGTGTGCGTGCTTCCTTCCCAAATCTCAAGGAGAGGAAGCAAGGAGTTTCCTCTGAGGATCTGAGAAGCCCCTCCATTGACATACTTACATTCTATACTTCGTCCTCCTCTCTCCATAGCATATTAACAGCATACTAATAACAGATGTGAGTCAGCCTTCATCACAGACAGAGGTGTAATAGTACACATTTACATTTAGGGCATTTGGCAGTCCAAAGCCACTTTACAAGAAGTACATTTGTCGACAGAGTGATGGTGGGGATGAACACGTGTCATTTATCGTCTTATCTGAACATGAATTTCCTTTAGGATAAATAAAGTACGTATGCATGCCGGTATCTTCGCTGCTACCGCGTCCACGTGATGCACATGCAAATAGGAGCGCTGCCGTTAATAATAATCCCGCAATTATTTCGAGTTTCGCTCTTGATCACGACACAGCGTATCTGGCTCCTCCACACGAGCGCTAAGGGGCTCTTATGCCTGAAAGCAGGGCCCGGCATTATGGACCATGATGGCTGTAGAGTCTGAAAGGAGGGTGGTGATAGTGGTGGGGGGGGGAGTGCTGAAGAGTGTGTGTGTGTGTGTGTGTGTGTGTCTGTGTGCCTGTGTGTGTGTGTGTGTCTGTGTGTGTGTCTGTGTGTGTGTGTGTGTGGAGGTATGTGTGTGTGTGGGTGTGTTGTGGACGAGGGGTTGGTGGGTGGTGAGGAGCAGTTGCCTAGTAGTACATGCTCCACCCAGCATGCGTGGGAGACTGGTACAATAACCGAAACCCACACATGACACAACCCACACCAACATCTCTCTCGCTATCTCTCTATATACCAAGTGCACAAGGACGCTTCAGTCCTTCAGTTGCCTATACAGGTGATTCAATGACACGATGCCTGGCTGGACACAGACGGAACATTGATATCATAGCATGTCAACGACTTCCTCTTTGTCAGGTAGAGCGCTGTAGTGTAAATATAGAGGTGATAAACTGTGGCTGGCCTTCATGCTAAAATACTACGATCGATCACAGCCTGTCTTCTATAAAGGTCAACCTGAAAATCTTCTGTTGTTCTTGAATAGAAAAAAACAAGTCAAGTTAAATTTGAAGTGCAGTCCAGTACAAGTAACTCTGCATTACCGAGTTAGACAAAGTCTTTCCATTCTAGGTTATCACCCTTTCTTCCTCTTCTCTCTTCAATATGTAAAATAATGTTTTCTTCTGTGGTGTTTTATTATTGTGTACTGTGTGTTTGTGCTGCCACCTTGGCAATGTCTCTCTCATACAAGATAATAGATCATCTCAATGAAGGTGAAATAAAGGTAAAATTCGAAACAGGAACGGGATTCCTGTTAAGTCCTAGAGATGAGGTCCAAGTCCCTGAATAATCTGTTGTGATTCGTTCTCTTCCATGACAAGCCTCTGCTTGGTCTGCCACTGCACAGCTTTGCTTAGCAACACACTAGGAATGTTATACCCTGATGACATGGGGCATAAGCCAACTACTGTCTAGACTACAGCCAAGCACTGTATAACCTCTAATATCCACCGCACTATCAGTGGGTGTGTGCTACCAATCCCCAGAGATTCTAGGAACAATATAGGTGAGAACATTGTGGTGTGACCGTGTATAGGTGTTACAGGTGATAGTATTGCAATGCAATGCTTCATAGTTAAAATTGTCACTTTAATTTTGTTTTTCTGTGATTTTCACACCAAATGAATGTTGCCTACTTGTACATTGAGCAGGACTACAGTGCAGAGAACATGTGTTTTAATGCAAATATCTGTCAGTCAATTCAACCGTCTGCAGCAGTGACTGAGCCATTGATTGGCGCAGCAGTGCAGTACTTCCCCTTATACACAATGAGAAAGTTATCCTCGTTAAATATGTGCGGGCTGGAAGCCATGGCATACACATTTACATGAGAATATAGAAGAATAACGCTGTGTACACACGTTAGGCCTATGTGCTCTAAATGCAATTAAGAAGAGTTGGTCTAGATAGAGGCTATATTATTATCCACTCACTCTGAAGCTCCGCTGCCGTTAATGGTCTTCCCATCAGGTATCGGGTTAAGTTGAATAGGCTCAGGCTTCCTTCTTTTTTGCATCTCGAAAATTAAATGTGATATTAATCGAACTGAATGTGCACAAACAGACGTGAGCGACTGCGATGAGGCAACAAAGAGGTGTGATGATCAAGTAGAAAAGGCTGGACTACTCGAAATGGACGCGGTGTGTGTGTGTGTGTGTGTGTGTGAGTATAATCGCACAGGTACCTCTGATTCTCTTCATTATCGTCGAGCGTGGCTTAATCCGAGGGAAGCGCGACATCTAGCGGTGGCTGGAGGTACCACCGCTTCTTATGAACCTCCCAGCTAAAGAAAAAAAAAACCCACCCTTGTCACCAGTAGAAATTGTGGCTCCTGCGTTAGCGCAACCCCCCGGCAGCTGGGAGGTTGTGAGTTCAATTTCCGGCCGTGTGCGTTCATGTGGAATCCTATAATATCGATCGTGGCTCCTGAAATTGCAGTGCGAGTGCAAGTGCGCTGCAATACAAGCGGAGCCACGTATAGCAAACCACGTGGTTCTCCCGACATGACTGAGCGAGTTCTCTGCTTCATGAGCGATAGAGTCATACAGTTTTTGGCCTACTACTGTGTTTAAAACGTTGTATTGCAATGTCCTGCTGATTGTTTAAAATGTAAAATTAATGAGGAAATAGGCTTTTATCGCATCTGGAAGTAATGGACATTTGATAAATTAGCTTCCGAGGGACCCACTATTTATTTCATAATGTATCAATAAATAATAAAGTATCTTAAAATACAAGAATGAGTAATCTTCTTCCAGGAGAAGATGGTGTAAGCCTATAGTTTCACCGCATGGAGGGATTACATTCACTGTTTCAGTCTTGGCTCATGCTGTCACTTGAGAAATAGACAAGTAGCTGTTGCAAATCAAATTTTAACAACCCCGTAGCCTATATTTCTGGTTTCTTTCATCGTTTTCACTTGATTTGTGTACTTTCTGTTTAATGCTCATGATTTGAATTATTGATTTGTAGTCCAGTGTCGGCGGATAATGTAGTATCGCATTACTGAACTATCCGAGTTGACATTTCACATCAGTGCCAACTGTTTACCATATTTCCTCCTCTTTGTTTAATAATTTCACGGCCTTACATATGAATACCCCCCAAGGTATCGATAGAACATCACAGGTCAAAGGTTAATGAACACACAAGAGACATTGACACAGATTGGATTGGATTATTAGTTGGTATAGTAAAGTAATGTCAGTGTTGGTCTGTTAAATATAACGCTATATAGAATCAGACATAATATGCCTTGCTCAGACACCCCTGGCTGTAATAACATCATCATAATAATAATCAACTTTATTTGTGTAGCACCTTTAACAACGATGTTTTACAAGGTGCTTCTCCACTTCCACATGCACTGTAAAAACTTTTCCAAGCCTATATGCGGGACTATTATGTCTTCTCTCTTCGTGTAATAAAACATGCAAGATGAGCATATCTGGTGAGAGGTGAGAGTCAGGTCAGATGGAGTCTTCTAGCCTATCTGCTTCAGAGTTCATCCTTGCAGAAAATATAGACTCCATAGACTGTAATTACAGCAATTATTCTGTTCCGAGCAATTAACCTTAATTCCTCTGCATTAAATATGGCGATAATATAGCCACATATACAAAAAGTTGGTTGCACTAATAACTGAGATCCATCAACTTGACCAATTAAATCTTGAATGGTATCTTTAAAAAAAAAAAAACAACAACATAAAAGATAACTAACAGTTTCTTCACATAACTTATAAGAGGATCACATTTGTATTTTATTTAATGCTCTTTCAAGCTATTCATATGAATCCTTCTTAACATCCTACGAGTTTTGAGTTCACGGATGAATAAAAACGCGATCACGTGTGTGGCTGGCGTATGGACTGACCGCGCAACATCAGCACCAGCAGCACGCAGCCGTGACGTCACAGGAGTTTAAAGTGGGTCCGCGTTCGTTGGGGTCCAGCAGGAGGAGGAGGAGGACGACGACGAGGACGAGGAGGAGGAGCAGGAGCAGGAGGAGCAAGAGGAGCAGCAGGAGGTGACCAGCCAGCTCCGAACCCCAGAACCGAGGAGGTATAGCAGCCAGCCGGGGACCCTTCCTGGCCGTTCACTTATGACCGTCGTTCCATTACTTCCACATTGACGGGACTGGTTGGGAACTTGGTATTCATCAGATATCAAAGTCTTCTAAAGGTGAGTTGACATTTCCTTCAACAAATGAAATAAAAGCAAATGTTTAAATGTTCAGCGCTCATGTGCTCAGAGGCGTCGGCGTTTCAACCAGCTGGACTTTTGTGATTTTAAAAAGCTTATCTTTGTGGTTAATTCGCTTAAGCAATGCTCATTATATTTCATTTCTAACCGTGCTCTGTGGCATATTATAAATGTGTTATTATGATACATGTGGGGTCGTTTTGATAGCGTTTTGACAGCAAAATATTAAAAAGTGTTCTCCTGATGAATTGAACAGACAGTGGCGTCTGTATTCAAGCTCATCTCTTAGGAAAGCCTCATTTTTCTTATTAAGTCCACCAATGTGTATTTACGTTTATTTCCCGTGAAATCATTGAATGAGAGTTGGTTCGGCTGTGAAGAGAGCGCTTTAATGTGTAAATGTGTTGCTATCTTATATCTTTACAAGTTGGTGACACAATTGGACCACCGCTTCTAACATGTGTCTTGTCAGTTGCATCCTGAGTTGACACGTTTGAAGTGTTGCTGGTCCATCAGTATTGTTGGGAGTATTGTGTCCAAATCCAGTCATTCAAAGTCATTGTTGAAGACGGTTGTCGACAGATGAAACATTCAATTTAAGATTGCATGCAATTTGCTATGTTTTTTTCAAACCACTAGGTGACAATAGAGTGCCAGCTTTTGACATGATCTCCTAAGGATTTAAAAAAATGTGCACCAAAAAATTCCAAAAAGAGACATCATCTGCATAATTATGTTGTGTTTAGGTTGATCAACTCACCATTTTAGCAGCCATTCCCTGTACATGTTGGCACCAGCCTCACCACTACATACAATATTGGACTCTTCTAAGCCCCTGTGTAGGAAACCACAGTATCTCACTTGAGAGTGATTTGTTATGAAGTCGTTTGTCATTACTGCATTTTGCCACACTAAAGTAATGCCATTTTCACTTTCAGACCCGAAGGCTCTTAGTGTAATGAAACTTCACAGCTATTTTTGTTCATTTTATTAATTAATAAAGTGAGTGATGCAATGCAGGCCTATAGTCCCATAAAGACCCACACTAAGATCATAATTCCTTACTTTACTGTAATAGACACACTATATATTTATATCTATATTAAGGCCTGTACTTTAAAATGTACTTTAAAAATGTGCATTTTTACCATTTATCCACCGTTTTTGCAATTTACACCATCAAATGCTTTCTCCATTTAGATGTGATTTATAGGCTATATAGAGTTACAAATATCCACTATCTTACCACCAGCACATTCTGTAAGGCCCTATTGACCCCAACATCCTCTACAAAAGTTGTATAGGTCTGTGTCTGTAATCACAACGTAAGGCTGTCCCTTATATGGTGATGCAGTTGTTTGTCATTATTGACACTGAACAGCATGGTAGTCTTTCTACTTTATTCATTTAAACTCCCTCCCCAACATGTCTGTGTGTGTGTTTTGAGTGACTATCGTTAAGGATGTAGTAAAGCCAGCGTTAGCAGTAGCAGTCTTCATACCACAGCCAGGTGTGTGGATGGGTTCCCAGGGCACTGTAGCGCAGTGGCTCTACACAACAGAACATTACGGCAACTCAATGCTGACAGAATTCACCCAACAGCAGCCTCCACTACTACTAGTACATCTCTACATCCTTTTTTTTTTAAAGTCTTGGAAATTAATGTTTCAAAGTTATTTCTCAAGGGTGCACCCAAAGTGGTTTGTCTGTTTGTCTGAGAGTTTGCTGTTCCACACACTTTTTTATGGTCTAGTGCACCATTACACCTCCAACCGCTGGTGCTGGTCTCAGTCAATATGTTTAATTAGTGTTGATAATGAAGAAGTGGCTCTGTGTGGAAAGCTGACATTTGTTTCAATTTCCAAGGACTTGTATTGTTGTTGTTTTGGTCAACACATTGGTCAACCACAAACGGGTGTAATTGCCTTCCATGATGAATTTAGTTTTTCGACTCGATGTTCTGTAATCGTATTTGTGTACCACGAAATACTCTTGCTTTAAAAAACCACGCAAGTAGATAAGAATTTCGTTAAAAAACATTTTCATTTAGATATAAACACCATGCCTATAAAACATAATTACAACAATTATAGGCTTCCAAATCGGTTTAATATTAACACGGTGCAGCGTGTTCTCCCAATTATGACCAAAATAGAAATCAATGAATGCTTATGTTAATTCGATAAATTGAATTGCTATTATCAGAGCATTGAAATGATGGGCAAAAGTTGTGCCATATATAATTATAAATATGGAATTGAAAAAGCTAAACAACAATATGAGGGCAGCCATCCAGTCTGTATTATAATATTATGTATTACGATTCAATACATCACACATAAAATGTAATTTAAAAGTTAAATCTCTTTTATATTTCAGTCAAAATCGTACAGAAAATAAAGGCTCTGCTTTAGCACCCCTCAAAATAATGGCTTCAATGACCTTTATCCTGCAAATTAATATGCTTTAGCTTGGAGCTGACTGATAGATGTTATTATTTCAGCAAAAGTACATTGAGCATTGACCAAACAGCCCGCAGCCATCACTGCTGCATTAACAAAGTTAATGAAAAACATCAAGCCAGCCTGTGAACTTCTCCCACCATTATATTCCTGAAAGATGAGAAGCTTGGTTCAATTTTTATTTACCTTTTCCACCTCAGTGTATATTCAATACAAGCAGATGTGTTTTATGCTTTATACTCAAACATAAAAACCACACAAACATGCTGTATAACTCAAGGGTGGTTTTACATGTTCATGTTATCACTTTTTGTCTCAAGGTCAAGGGAATTTGGAAATATATCTTACAATGGGGCCAACAATGATATTTAAAGGCTGGGGAACGGCACCAAAATAAAAATGTAATAAAAAATCAGCAAGAAATCTGCAATTTAAATTTCATATCAATGCAGCCGTCCCAAAGGTCTGGAGCATGTCTGCATCTTATTACACCTGCGTGCATGTAATTAATAATTTGACAATGCACAGCATTGGTGTCGGTCAGCCAGCACCACTGCAGAGGAATAGATTGCCTAAGCCTGATGTCTCGCCACGGTCTTCCTCGCCAGGAGGAAAAGTGATGAGCTAAGGCGGAATTCAGATGGAGGAGCTCCAGAGTGGGCCGGTGCTAATCCCCCACCCGCAGGTGGGCGATGGGCTGTGGACTCTCTTGAGGAGGGCAGACCATATAGGCCGCTGCCGCTCGCCACGCACAGCCATGGCTGGCCTGTCCTCTGATTAATGCACTCATCAGGAGTTTCTCGTTTGTTTTAATGACAAGCGATCTCCTCCTGGGAATCGGAGGCTTTTCGCAAATACTGCTGATGCATCTGCTTACATCTGCCACTTTTCTTCTTCCTCCCCCCCTTCCTTCCTTCCTTCCTTCCTTCTTCTTCCTCCTCTTATTCCTTCTCTTGGTAAAAGTCTATTACCATAAAGACCATGTGTCCAGGCTCTCTGTCCTCATAGCTCAGGGTTACCATGACGCCGTGTTCCGCTACGAGATGCTGGATGAGATGTGAGGACCTTCCATGCAGGCTTGAGGAAATTGCCATTGATAAGCTATCAATGGGCGTCATTTGGGGTTGTTATTATTAGGCGTTTAAACAGCTAAGCTAGCAGCGCCCATCAAGGATTTGCCTGTAGACATGTTGCTGCTCCATCCGCAATCACACATTTCCTTTTATGGATTTTTCGTAGAGCAAAGTTTAAAATAACAAAACATCAGTTGTGGAACAAGGCTTAAACATTCTGCAATTGTTTTGCTTTCTGGTTAATCTGTTTCTTTAGAAGTATGGATGTTTCGCGGGAGACATACACTGCCAGAGAACGCACAGATCACCTGTCAAGTATCAATTCACCAGCAATGAAGATGCACTGAGCGGCGAAAACACTGCAGTTGACATGAATGGCTCCCATGCAAGACGAATTGCCTCCTTTTAAGTAATGCCATCCAGAGTCAGTTCAACAGACCAATCCCATCATTATGCGTGTGAACCCTGGTAGGTGCCCATGAATTTTAATTGGCCGGAACAGTTTCACTTCGGTCCTTAAATAATTCACTTCACCCGGTCACTTCAGGTCAGCTCACACCCACACAAAAGTAAAACAAGGGGATATACATTGGAGCGTAATCATCGGCCGGTGTGGCAGTTAATAATGTGGATCGGCGCTCACATTTGCGTGGACGCTGTGCTGGGGCCGATGGTCGATGATGGATGGCTATCATTCAGACAAATGGGCGAAGGTACGAGAGAGTTATACACGCCGCATTTGCTGGCCTACGTGAAAGATTGATGATCAAAGTTGACAAATGTGTTCTGCTGCCCATTAACACTGAACTCCCCATTAGGTAGTGATGCCTCGCCCGCTGGCACCTCCGCACTGGAACTCTGCGCTGTTCATCTGTGTGTATTATTGTTTGTGTGTGTGTGTGTGTGTGCATGTGCATGTGCGTGTGTGTGTGTGTGTGTGCGCCCACCCGTGTTTGCTTATATTTACGCTTATATCCTGTGTGTGCGTCTTCAGGAGTTCTCGTGTCTTTGTAACTGTACTTGTGTTCTGCCTGTACAGTATGTCCTCTTGCTCGTATTCCCACTGCACCCCAGGCTTCATCGACCGCAGCGTATAACACACATGCTGACACGTCGCTGCCCCCGGCGTCGGCGTGCTCTCGTGTCTGTCTTCAATAAAACCCCGTGTCTTCGTCACGTCTCACGGCTCCAGTCTCTTAAGCAGGTCCTGGGGCGTTGCCAATGTCTAATGACAGATCCCTCCTCTATCACCAGGGTGCTTTGAGGCATCAAGTGAAGCCCCGCTTCCGTGCTTATTCAGCACCTGCGTATCCACCCTCTGATCAATGGCTGGTCGTCAGGACAGTGAATGGAGCACAGATTGAGGCACATGTGGGATTTGGATGTGAAGTAAGCGTCAACATGGAAGGGCCATGAATAATATACTAGGCGAGTGATGGCCCCAGCCATCGCTAGTCCAAATCTATTCTAAAAGTTGGCAGGCCACGGACTGCATAAGGAAGCGCTAACAAGCTCAGCCGTAGCGGTTAGCAAGCAGTATAGGGCAAGTAAGCCTATAATGTTTTGGACAAGAGTGTCGCACCGGCATTCTTATTTTCTCGGACAGCTTTAGGCAAAATCTTGGACATTGCAAGATAGCACTCACTCACTCAATACAAAATGATCTGAATCTACCATTGGGTGCTCGTGTTTTGTACTAATCTGCTGTAGAAGAACGTTCTCCAGGAAGAGCCACCGGCCCCCCTGCTTTCTCCTTGGCTTGGTTAGCGGCGCGAGCAAACACCTGAGCAAAGCAACAAGCTCGTGTTGCTCCTGTCACCACTTATGTATTTAATGTGTGTTTGTATTTAGTGTTTGTATTTAGTGTTTGTGTTTAGTGTTTGTGTTTAGTGTTTGTATTTAGTGTTTGTATTTAGTGTTTGTATTTAGTGTTTGTGTTTAGTGTTTGTGTTAGTGTTTGTATTTAGTGTTTGTGTTTAGTGTTTGTGTTAAGTGTTTGTATTTAGTGTTTGTGTTTAGTGTTTGTATTTAGTGTTTGTATTTAGTGTTTGTGTTTAGTGTTTGTGTCTAGTGTTTGTGTCTAGTGTTTGTATTTAGTGTTAGTGTTTGTGTCTAGTGTTTGTATTTAGTGTTTGTGTTTAGTGTTTGTGTTTGTATTTAGTGTTTGTGTTAAGTGTTTGTATTTAGTGTTTGTATTTAGTGTTTGTATTTAGTGTTTGTATTTAGTGTTTGTGTTTAGTGTTTGTATTTAGTGTTTGTGTTAAGTGTTTGTATTTAGTGTTTGTGTTTAGTGTTTGTGTTAGTGTTTGTATTTAGTGTTTGTGTTTAGTGTTTGTGTTTAGTGTTTGTGTTTAGTGTTTGTATTTAGTGTTTGTATTTAGTGTTTGTTAGTGTTTGTGTAGTGTTTGTGTTAGTGTTTGTATTAGTGTTTGTGTTTATGTTTGTGTTTAGTGTTTGTGTTTAGTGTTTGTGTTAGTGTTTGTGTCTAGTGTTTGTATTTAGTGTTTGTATTAGTGTTTGTATTTAGTGTTTGTATTTAGTGTTTGTGTTAGTGTTTGTGTTAGTGTTTTGTTTAGTGTTTGTGTATTAGTGTTTGTGTTTGTGTTTAGTGTTTGTGTCTAGTGTTAAGTGTTTGTGTTATGTTGTGTTTAGTGTTTGTGTTTAGTGTTTGTGTTTGTATTAGTGTTTGTGTTAGTGTTTGTGTTTAGTGTTTGTGTTTAGTGTTTGTGTTTGTGTTTAGTGTTTGTGTTGTGTTTGTGTTTGTGTTTGTGTTTAGTGTTTGTGTTTAGTGTTTGTGTTTGTGTTTAGTGTTTGTTTAGTGTTTGTGTTGTGTTTAGTGTTTGTGTTTGTATTTAGTGTTTGTGTTTGTAGTGTTTGTGTTTGTATTTAGTGTTTGTGTTAGTGTTGTGTTTGTTTGTTTAGTGTTTGTGTTTGTATTTAGTGTTTGTGTTGTGTTAGTGTTTGTGTTTGTATTTAGTGTTTGTGTTTAGTGTTTGTGTTTAGTGTTTGTGTTTGTATTTAGTGTTTGTGTAGTGTTTGTGTTTAGTGTTTGTATTTAGTGTTTGTATTTAGTGTTTAGTGTTTGTGTTTAGTGTTTGTGTTTAGTGTTTGTGTTTGTATTTAGTGTTTGTGTTTAGTGTTTGTGTTTGTATTTAGTGTTTGTGTTTAGTGTTTGTGTTTAGTGTTTGTGTTTCTATTTAGTGTTTGTGTTTAGTGTTTGTGTTTGTGTTTAGTGTTTGTGTTTGTATTTAGTGTTTGTGTTTAGTGTTTGTTTTGTATGTTTAAGTGTTTGTATTTAGTGTTTGTGTTTAGTGTTTGTGTTTGTATTTAGTGTTTGTGTTTAGTGTTTGTGTTTGTATTTAGTGTTTGTGTTAAGTGTTTGTGTTTGTATTTAGTGTTTGTGTTTGTGTTTAGTGTTTGTTTAGTGTTGTGTTTGTGTTTGTATTTAGTGTTTGTGTTAGTGTTTGTGTTTAGTGTTTGTGTTTGTGTTTTAGTGTTTGTGTTAGTGTTAGTGTTTGTGTTTGTGTTTAGTGTTTGTGTTTGTGTTTAGTGTTTGTGTTAGTGTTTGTGTTTTTGTGTTTGTGTTTAGTGTTTGTGTTTTAGTGTTTGTGTTTGTTAGTGTTTGTGTTTGTATTTAGTGTTTGTGTTATTTAGTGTTTGTGTTTAGTGTTTGTGTTTAGTGTTTGTGTTTGTATTTAGTGTTTGTGTTTGTATTTAGTGTTTGTGTTTAGTGTTTGTGTTTAGTGTTTGTGTTTAGTGTTTGTGTTTAGTGTTTGTGTTTGTATTTAGTGTTTGTGTTTAGTGTTAGTGTTTGTGTTTGTGTTTAGTGTTTGTGTTTGTGTTTAGTGTTTGTGTTTGTGTTTAGTGTTTGTGTTTGTGTTTAGTGTTTGTGTTTGTATTAAGTGTTTGTATTAAGTGTTTGTATTTAGTGTTTGTATTAAGTGTTTGTATTTAGTGTTTGTATTTAGTGTTTGTATTAAGTGTTTGTATTTAGTGTTTGTATTTAGTGTTTAGTGTTTGTGTTTAGTGTTTGTGTTTGTTTGTGTTTGTGTTTGTTAGTGTTTGTGTTTGTGTTTAGTGTTTGTGTTTGTGTTAGTGTTTGTGTTTGTGTTTAGTGTTTGTGTTAAGTGTTTGTATTAGTGTTTGTATTTAGTGTTTGTGTTAGTGTTTGTATTTAGTGTTTGTATTTAGTGTTTGTGTTAAGTGTTTGTATTTAGTGTTTGTGTTTAGTGTTTGTATTTAGTGTTTGTGTTTGTGTTTAGTGTTTGTGTTTAGTGTTTGTGTTTCTATTTAGTGTTTGTGTTTAGTGTTTGTGTTTAGTGTTTGTGTTTGTATTTAGTGTTTGTGTTTAGTGTTTGTGTTTGTATTTAGTGTTTGTGTGTAGTGTTTGTGTTTAGTGTTTGTGTTAGTGTTTGTGTTTAGTGTTTGTGTTTAGTGTTTGTGTTTGTATTTAGTGTTTGTGTTTAGTGTTTGTGTTTAGTGTTTGTGTTTAGTGTTTGTGTTTGTATTTAGTGTTTGTGTTAGTGTTTGTGTTTAGTGTTTGTGTTAGTGTTTGTGTTTAGTGTTTGTGTTTAATGTTCATATTTAGTGTTTGTGTTAGTGTTTGTGTAGTGTTTGTGTGTAGTGTTTGTGTTTAGTGTTTGTGTTTAATGTTCATATTTAGTGTTTGTATTGAGTATTTACTGATCAAAAGCTCTTTTGTGTGTCATTTCTTTGTTGTTGTTGTAGTACGTGTTGAGTGCCTGAGTCAGATGATCAGAGACCTTTCCTATGGAAGACGGATCATTAATCTCAAGTAGGAGAGTAGGAGGAGGAGGGTGGGGGGTTGGAGGGAGGACGGGGGCCGGGGGGGGGGGGGCGGGGTCACGGCGCCACAGAGGATACGAAACAAACACTTCATTAGTGTGTATGGCGGAGTCGCCGTTCACGCCTCATTGTCTTTCTCTGCGCATGCATTTGGTAGTGCTTAATTAGGTTACCTATCATGTGCTATAGTGAGCTTTGGGTGGCATGAATCAGGCTGAGACGGGGGTGGATGTGGAGACGTGGTGACCAGGCTGATAGTAAGACTTCCCTGTGTAGTGCTACCTTCTGTCAGGCCGGCGTAACCTGTTCTCTGTGCTGTTTTTCATTGGTTCATTTTATTATTATTATCATTATTATTCAGTCACTTAGCAGCAGACACCATACTACTGTCCTGATATTACATTCAGACTTGAGATGAGGCCGAAGTCTTCTCAAGGACCACACGGCCTTCAGCGGACCGCAGTGACTAACAGTGTACATCAATATTTAAAAAACGGGTTCGTCGGGTCACTCATTTAACTACGTTTAGCTGGTTCCCTGCCAGCCGGGCTGAATATGAAAATATAACCGCAACGGGTGGAAGACCTCCACGAATATGAATTATAGACGAGCGATCCAAAGGTCAATATTATCACGCTTAAATGCAAGGTTCGCCGGAGCAATTGAAGTCGTTTTCGGGAGAATTGTGAGGTCAACTCTTTAGTCATAATCGGCCTTTTTCTCCAGGAAAAAAGTATGCTTAATTTAACTACTAACTCAATGACTTTGTCCGTGTGGGTATGCTAAATGTATAACAAAGTCGAGCTAAAATCCTAGCTTGACCTCAGTGACTACGACACGAGAGCACACAATCCCATTTCACCCTCATTCAATATTCAGTGCGGGAAAAGTGTATATGTACATGGTTAGGGTGACCAGACGACGGTTTGTCCCGACAAATATCTGTACAACACGAAAATGTAGCGCTTTTTTTAAATCCTTCACAAAAAATTCACCACAATTGAAATAATATGAATCATAATTATACTTATTCTTTTTTTATTAGCGCTGTGACGCGGTGAACTAAAGACCGGCCAGTAAGAGTCTCTCAGGGTACCTCGGTGTATAATACATGCCTGGCTAGAAGCCCCCAACTCCCCCCCTACCAACCCCAGTCAACAAATAGAATCTACCGGTAAATCTACGGGAAACAATGTAGCTGTCAATCACAAGCGGTGGTGCAATTATTAAACCGTCCCGGTTTTTACCACATGGTGCAGTTAGCGTGGACACTCACCCCGCCGCCAACACCCCTCGGGTCGTGGACAGCTCTAGCATGTTGTCAAAGAATGCCGATGCTATGGACCGGGCAGCGTGACTCCTGCCACCCTGCCTGCACACACACAGACACACACACACACACACACACACACACACACACACACACACACACACACACACACACACACACACACACACACACACACACACACACACACACACACACACACACGCACACACACACAGACACACACGCACCGCTTGGCCGCCCTGTGGCATTTTTCGGCACGGGGCGTTTCCTCCCTGTACCGCAATGGCTTCTCACATCTCCGCCACGCTGACACAAAATAAATGAAGACACGACGGCAGAGAGACACGCGGTTTCAGAGTTGGGAGGGCGTTGGCCGAGGTGTGGAGCCAGTCGCGTGTAAAATTACCCTGGCAGGCGTTGCCGTGGTTTCAGCGCTTTTGACGCTGCACGGCTCTCCGCTCGCTCTCCCAGTGTTGCCTTTTTATAGCCGCCATGAAACACCTGATGACTTTGGCGGGGGAAAATATGCGCTAATTATAAAAGAAATGGCCGCATTTTAATGCGCCGACATGACAACCGCTCTTCCCGTGTTACCTGAGCACGGGAGGAGGCGGTGTGGGGGGGGGGGCAACCGAGGGCGAGATCCTTTGGCTCGCTTCTCCTCGGAGGAAGCCCAGTGGGGTGGAAGAGACAGTTCAATAGGCTAATATGAACGCCACACATTTATTCCAGCCACTTCCCAACCGGCGCTCATTACTGGCAATCAGACCCAGGGTGGCTAATTGCGTGCAGGGCGGAAGGACGGCGAGATGGAGTGGTGTGGTGTGGTGGTGAGGGAGGAAGGGTTGGGCGCGAGCCGGAGCCAGGAGCCGGAGCCGGAGCGGAGCCGGAGCCGGCCAGGCGGCGTGCGGAGAGGACAGATGCAGCATCGCGGAAGAAAAGGCGGCACAACAGCGTCCGTGTGGATCCATGGGGTTGGCTATTAGGAGGCCTGTGGTGAGGGGTTCACATTCTATTCCAAGCAAAACATCCTTGTTTGAGTTATTTGACATCGGGCACTTTTTCATTTGGGTTCGCCACGTCATGGTGTTGCCTGCTAACTAGTTTCCCATCGGGAAGCCAGGAAAACAACCAGAGAAAGGTCCAAGTCCTGATGTCGTATTCTATTGATTTATTTTTGCTGGATGAGTAAATAGTCAAAACAAAAAGTAAAATATGCAAAAAACTAATACATGTGGCTCTCTATTTGATTATTTATGTTATCTGGTTAGAGTTATATTTAATTTTGTTGCTTTTTGACTGAATGAAAATAAAACTAACTAAAACACATAAATTCAAAATGGCCAGTGTGGGTGTGGATAGGCAGCCGCTGGCAGTAGATTGTGCAGCACAATGTTTTTCTTGGGCCAGAAAAGGTAAATCAAAAAGTCTTTGTGAATGGCCCAGAGCTTGGAAACCCAGAAACACAGGAGCCCTCCAATCCAATGGGCTGTGTGTCTGGCATCGGGCTGCCCTGTGGTAAGGCAAGGTTATTCAGATGAAAGATTGCGTGGAGATTAGTGAGCCTTGCCCAGTGAGCTTGTGGACGTCCAGAATGCCGCACTGCGTGATTTATGAGAGTCGTGATATCACCGGTTGCTTCATGAATAAACCATGTGGCCCGAATTAAAGCCTTGTTAAATGGCACAAAACACTATCTCAGGTGCCTCCAACTCCGAGAGGATTTTACACAACAGTCACCCAAAAGTTTCTGCTGTCACTTATCCGTCACGAGCCTAGAATGTGCGACTGCCATCATCTTCATCATCGTTGTGTTAAAACTGTACGTGTAACACCATAGTGCACAAAGCATATACTGGTGGCTCTACTATCTATCTATATGTTGAAACTATGCTGCATTAGCAATTAGCTTAAGTGGACACTTCATAATTAGTGACTTTCCTTTTCCAAATGTAATTTTGTATATAAAGTACATCGATACCCACATGTATATGCATGTATGTATGTATGTATGTATGTATGTATGTATGTACAGTTGTGGTCAAAAGTTTACATAAACTTGTAAAGAACATGTATGTCATGGCAGTCCAGAGTTTCTTATTTTTCTGTGATAGAGTGATTGGAGCACATACTTCTTTGTCACAAAAAACATTCATGAAGTTTGGTTCTTTTATGAATTTGTTATGGGTCTACTGAAAATGTGACCAAATCTGCTGGGTCAAAAATATCCATACAGCAACATGAATGATCAATTTAGGTGATGTAGAAAGTTGTGTCAATCAAATTAGCTTTGTGGCCTCTTAACTTCTTGTGAGTGATTATGATTGACTACAGCTGGTGACTTCTCTGAGCCCATTGGACTCATTTGATACGATCATTAGACTCAGACACAAACACTACAATGGGAAAGTCAAAGGAGCTCAGCACGGATCTGAAAAAGCAGATCATTGACTTGAACAAGTCAGGAAAGTCACTTGGAGCAATTTCAAAGCAGCTACAGGTCCCGAGATCAACTGTGCAAACAATTGTTCATAAGTATAAAGTGCATGGAACAGTTGTGTCACTGCCACGATCAGGAAGAAAACGCAAGCTGTCACCTGCTGCTGAGAGACAATTGGTCAGGATGGTCAAGAGTCAACCGAGAACCACCAAAAAAGCAGGTCTGCATTGAATTAGAAGCTGCTGGAACACAGGTGTCAGTGTCCACAGTCAAGCATGTTTTACATCGCCATGGGCTGAGAGGCTGCCGTGCAAGAAGGAAGCCCTTGCTCCAGAAGCGGCACCTTAAGGCTCGACTGAAGTTTGCTGCTGATCACATGGACAAAGAAAAGGCCTTCTGGAGGAAAGTTCTGTGGTCAGATGAAACAAAATGGAGCTCTTTGGCCACAATAGCCAGCAATATGTTTGGAGGAGAGAAGGTGAGGCCTTTAACCCCAAGAACACCATGCCTACCGTCAAGCATGGTGGTGGTAGTATTATGCTCTGGGCCTGTTTTGCTGCCAATGGAACTGGTGCTTTACAGAAATAAATGGAATAATGAAGAAGGAGGATTACCTCCAAATTCTTCAGGAGAACCTAAAATCATCAGCCAGAAGGTTGGGTCTTGGGCGCAGTTGGGTGTTCCAACAGGACAATGACCCCAAACACACATCAAAAGTGGTAAAGGAATGGCTAAATCAGGCTAGAATTAAGGTTTTAGAATGGCCTTCCCAAAGTCCTGACTTAAACCCCATCGAGAACATGTGGACAGTGCTGAAGAAACAAGTCCATGTCAGAAAGCCAACAAATTTAGCTGAACTGCACCGATTCTGTCAAGAGGAGTGCTCAAAGATTCAACCAGAAGCTTGTGGATGGCTACCAAAAGCGTCTAATTGAGGTGAAAATGGCCAAGGGACATGGAACCAAATATTAGCATTGCTGGATGGATATTTTTGACCCAGCAGATTTGGTCACATTTTCAGTAGACCCATAATAAATTCATAAAAGAACCAAACTTCATGAATGTTTTTTGTGACAAAGAAGTATGTGCTCCAATTACTCTATCACAGAAAAATAAGAGTTGTCGAAATTATTGGAAACTCTGGACTGCCATGAGATACATGTTCTTGACCACAACTGTACTGTATGTATGTATACATTTATGCATGGGTTGCCCTAAAGACAGGTTGATGCAGAGCATGATGCAAACCAGAGAGAATTAGTCAGTCAGTCGGAGCAGAGAGCCGTGCTAGCTTTGTGTTGATTCTATAGATAACGGTTCTATTTTAGAGCTGTTTTGATGCTACAGCGCGTCACGGTCTCTCTAATGAATCCAGGCTTTAATGACCCACCGCCGCCCAGAGCCCGCACGGACGGACACACAGTGGCCCCTTATCTCTGTGTCCGTCTCCTGGCATCGTGGTTACCCCCGTTACCAGATGACGCCCAGATAGGCCGCTCGCCGACAGCTCGCCCTGCAGACCGCCCTTCCCGAACAACCACCTCATCCACGCCGAAACAATCCCGTGGCGAAGCGGCACGCAGGAACCGCAAACTGCGACTGCGACATCAACCCCATTCTTTGTTTGTCTTTTTGCCAAAGCGAGGCGTTGCAAACTGGGTTCTCCCTGATTCACACAGGCGAGAGGAGACCCAGATTGTTGTGCAAAGGGGGGTGGTGGTGGTGGTGGTGGTGGTGGGGTTTGGTAACGGGGGGGATATGTTGAACTGGAACGCGCCTCTGACTTTTGCCAAGCATTCACACCCACTGAGCATCATTCATAGGGAAGTGCAGATGCTCCTGACCCGAGGGACGAGGTGGTTAATTGCACGGCGCTTTAATAAGTCACACACTGCCAGCGCCGCGCGGTGGCCTTAATCATGCAGATGTCTGCGCCGACTGCTGGTGGGAGAGGTCTCTCTCTCTCTCTCTCTCTCTCTCTCTCTCTCTCTCTCTCTCTCTCCTCTCTTCTCTCTCTCTCGTCCTCTCTCTCTCTCTCTCTCTCTCCGGTGAAAACATGGTCCAGTGTACAGGTATCTGGCGGGACCCTCACCATGTGTGTCTTTGTGTGTGTGTGTGTGTGTGTGTGTGCCTTTCCTAAATAGGTCTAAGATCTTGGGTGACAGTCAAAAATGGGGATGTCGCTTCCTGTTGTGGTTGTTGTTGTTGTCCTGTTGTTGTTTGTTCCTGTTGTTGCGTCACCATCAACCGGATCTGCAGTGTCTGATCTGATGCGACACGACCCATGAGGGTTGGGGGAGTGGGCTCTGGGAGACAGGTACTTTCCCACAACAAGCTGTTGGTGTTTTGTGCCGTGCCAAGTATAGACCTTTTGAGGTGAACAGAGCAGGCTGTTTCTGATGGGCATTCGGGCCTCGCGGGGAAACCTCCAGTTATAAGCCTTTATCCAGTTGATTGTGTTCTATGGTGTTGTTCCCCCTGTTTACGACTTCTGTGTGTAACTGTCTGATCATCAGCTTGTCCCATAAATTGTCCTGCTGTTGTGCCGTCTGCCTATCTACTGGTCGCTGGGTCAGTGTATGTGTCTGTAGGACTGTCAGTATGTGTGTGTGTGTGTGTCTGTCTGTCTGTCAGTATGTCTTCTCTTGTTGTTCTCTTTGTCGGGTGTGCCAGTATGTCTGTCTGCAACCCTGTCTGTCTGCCAGTTTGTCTCTGTCTCTGTCTGTTGGACTGTCAGTGTGTGCATGTGTGTGTGTGTGTGTGTGTCTCTATCTGTTGGCCTGAACCTATTTCCTATTTAAGGGAGATCAGGGCATTGTACAGATGTATACAACTAACCTATAAGACGCAGAGTTATCATTTGTACTATCATCATAGTGCTTATTGAAAATGTATATCGTATTATTGATATGTGTGCTACACTTGCAGACGTACACAGTCAGCAACACAACAACAACAACAACAACAGTATGCTGCCGGGTATACAGTATATACTGTGCTTGTATAGATACGCGCATAAACACTAGTGCTCTGCAGTAGTACCCAGTATTCCCAGTATGCACGTAAGAATGCACGTAAGAATTTCACTCACTGCTTACTCACTGAAGTGACAATAAAACACTTAAAACTTGAAACTTGAAACTTGCATGACCCAGGGCAGACTGCAGACCAGGCCCCGGGGCCCCGCTGGTCTGAACCAGAACCTCCCCTGCAACCCGGCCGAACCCAAACAACAGTTTTACATCTGAAGGAAAACACGATGAATTATTTATCTCTCCACACAGGAGGAGAAACAGCGGTGGCTTTTTGTCTCCTCGTCCTCCTCCTCTTGCGCTCATGTTTACATCTTAATAGAAAACATGTCGCGCGCAGAGGGCCCCAAAGACTATCCAAGATGGCCTCCCTGACCTTCACAGGGAATTATTCACACAGCTCTTGAGATGGGATGAAAAGCGCAGCCCGGGCCGGCCAGCCCCCTCGCTCCTCCTCCTCCTCCTCCTCCTCTTCCTCCTCCATGGACAACAGTGTCACGTCAACAAGGGGCTGTCTTTCTTGTTCAGAATGTGTTAATCAGGACGGATGACCTTATCTCTCCTCACTATGGAGCATGAGTGGTGTCGAGTCCCACATTTACTGAGCCTTACCACACAGTTAGGGAGCCTCTCTCCGCCTGGACGGACAGATCTTAGATACCACAGGATCATCCATGCATAACGACGGGTGGCTGTGTTATATTTCTGTGCGCCAGAGAAGCAACGCGGATCGGAAAAGGAAAGGGAAAAATAAAAAAATTCCATGTAGGTCACTTCATTATTCTGCAGAACCAAACTTCTTCGTCTTCAACTCTCCACCCGACGACTCGACGCGCTCCCAGGAATACTAATGGCGTCCTAATCAATGAGGTGCCGTGTTGCTCGATATGAATGATCAAGAACGCTGCGCACACTTGGTAAACACCGCAGTGCCCCCCCCCCCCCCCCTCGAGAGCTGCAACATCAGAGCATCGCCAACAAGACAAAAGCGCAAGCTGGTCAAACGGCGTGGGAATTACACCACATCTCTGCCACCGCAGGCTGTGGGATAACGCACATTTGGGCGGGGGCAAGGGGGGGTGGGGGGG
>PIJE02001424.1:62818-72818 GCA_002895965.2 Coryphaenoides rupestris
AACACCAGAGCACCACAACACCAGAGCACCACAACACCAGAGCACCATAACACCAGAGCACCGCACCACAACACCAGAGCACCATAACACCAGAGCACCATAACACCAGAGCACCGCACCACAACACCAGAGCACCATAACACCAGAGCACCATAACACCAGAGCACCACAAAACCAGAGCACCACAAAACCAGAGCACCATAACACCAGAGCACCATAACACTGCATCATAACACCAGAGCACCACAACACCAGAGCACCATAACACCAGAGCACCATAACACTGCATCATAACACCAGAGCACCACAACACCAGAGCACCATAACACCAGAGCACCATAACACCAGAGCACCATAACACCAGAGCAGAGCACCATAACACCAGAGCACCATAACACCAGAGCACCATACACTGCACCATAACACCAGAGCACCATAACACCAGAGCACCATAACTCCAGAGCACAATAACACCAGAGCACCACAACACTGCACCATAACACCAGAGCACCATAACACCAGAGCACCATAACACCAGAGCACCATAACACCAGAGCACCATAACACCAGAGCACCATAACACCAGAGCACCATAACACCAGAGCACCATAACACCAGAGCACCACAACACTGCACCATAACACCAGAGCACCATAACACCAGAGCACCATAACACCAGAGCACCACAACACTGCACCATAACACCAGGCTCGCTGAAGTTTGCTGCTGATCACATGGACAAAGAAAAGGCCTTCTGGAGGAAAGTTCTGTGGTCAGATGAAACAAAAATGGAGCTCTTTGGCCACAATGACCAGAAATATGTTTGGAGGAGAGAAGGTGAGGCCTTTAACCCCAAGAACACCATGCCTACCGTCAAGCATGGTGTGGTTAGTATTATGCTCTGGGCCTGTTTTGCTGCCAATGGAACTGGTGCTTTACAGAAAAGTAAATGGAATAATGAAGAAGGAGGATTACCTCCAAATTCTTCAGGAGAACCTAAAATCATCAGCCAGAAGGTTGGGTCTTGGGCGCAGTTGGGTGTTCCAACAGGACAATGACCCCAAACACACATCAAAAGTGGTAAAGGAATGGCTAAATCAGGCTAGAATGGCCTTCCCCAAAGTCCTGGAACTTAAACCCCATCGAGAACATGTGGACAGTGCTGAAGAAAGAAGTCCATGTCAGAAAGCCAACAAATGTAGCTGAAACTGCCACCGATTCTGTCAAGAGGAGTCGTCAAAGATTCAACCAGAAGCTTGTGGATGGTGACCCAAAAAGCGCCTCATTTGAGGTGAAAATGGCCGAGAGACATGTAACCAAATATTAGCATTGCTGTATGGATATTTTTGACCCAGCGATTTGGTCACATTTTCAGTAGACCCCATAATAAATTAATAAAAGAACCAAAACTTCATGAATGTTTTGCTGACAAAAGAAATATGTGCTCCAATCACTCTATCACAGAAAAATAAGAGTTGTAGAAATTATTGGAAACTCTGGACTGCCATGAGATACATGTTCTTGACCACAACTGTACTGTATGTATGTATACATGTATGCATGGGTTGCCCTAAAGACAGGTTGATGCAGAGCATGATGCAAACCAGAGAGAATTACGTCAGTCAGTCGGAGCAGAGAGCCGTGCTAGCTTTGTGTTGATTCTATAGATAACGGTTCTATTTTAGAGCTGTTTTGATGCTACAGCGCGTCACGGTCTCTCTAATGAATCCAGGCTTTAATGACCCACCGCCGCCCAGAGCCCACACGGACGGACACACAGTGGCCCCTTATCTCTGTGTCCGTCTCCTGGCATCGTGGTTACCCCCGTTACCAGATGACGCCCAGATAGGCCGCTCGCCGACAGCTCGCCCTGCAGACCGCCCTTCCCGAACAACCACCTCATCCACGCCGAAAACAATCCCGTGGCGAAGCGGCACGCAGGAACCGCAAACTGTGACTGCGACATCAACCCCATTCTTTGTTTGTCTTTTTGCCAAAGCGAGGCGTCGCAAACTGGGTTCTCCCTGATTCACACAGGCGAGAGGAGACCCAGATTGTTGTGCAAAGGGGGGTGGTGGTGGTGGTGGTGGTGGGGTTTGGTAACGGGGGGGATATGTTGAACTGGAACGCGCCTCTGACTTTTGCCAAGCATTCACACCCACTGAGCATCATTCATAGGGAAGTGCAGATGCTCCTGACCCGAGGGACGAGGTGGTTAATTGCACGGCGCTTTAATAAGTCACACACTGCCAGCGCCGCGCGGTGGCCTTAATCATGCAGATGTCTGCGCCGACTGCTGGTGGGAGAGGTCTCTCTCTCTCTCTCTCTCTCTCTCTCTCTCTCTCTCTCTCTCTCTCTCTCTCTCCGGTGAAAACATGGTCCAGTGTACAGGTATCTGGCGGGACCCTCACCATGTGTGTCTTTGTGTGTGTGTGTGTGTGTGCGTGTGTGTGTGTGTGAGCCTTTCCTAAATAGGTCTAAGATCTTGGGGTGACAGTCAAAATCGGGGATGTCGCTTCCTGTTGTGGTTGTTGTTGTTGTCCTGTTGTTGTTGTTGTTCCTGTTGTTGCGTCACCATCAACCGGATCTGCAGTGTCTGATCTGATGCGACACGACCCATGAGGGTTGGGGGAGTGGGCTCTGGGAGACAGGTACTTTCCCACAACAAGCTGTTGGTGTTTTGTGCCGTGCCAAGTATAGACCTTTTGAGGTGAACAGAGCAGGCTGTTTCTGATGGGCATTCGGGCCTCGCGGGGAAACCTCCAGTTATAAGCTTTATCCAGTTGATTGTGTTCTATGGTGTTGTTCCCCCTGTTTACGGACTTCTGTTGCGTAACTGTCTGATCAGCTTGTCCATAAATTGTCCTGCTGTTGTGCCGTCTGCCTATCTACTGGTTGCTGGGTCAGTGTATGTGTCTGTAGGACTGTCAGTATGTGTGTGTGTGTGTGTGTGGTGGTGTGTGGTGTCTGTCTGTATGTCAGTATCTTCTTCTTGTTGTTCTACTTTGTCCGGTGTGCCAGTGTGTCTGTCTGCAACCCTGTCTGTCTGCCAGTTTTGTTCTCTGTCTCTGTCTGTTGGACTGTCAGTGTGTGCCATGTGTGTGTGTGTCTCTATCTGTTGGCCTGAACCTATTTCTAAGGGAGATCAGGGCATTGTACAGATGTATACAAACTAACCTATAAGACACAGAGTTATCATTTGTACTATCATCATAGTGCTTATTGAAATGTATAGCGTATTATTGATATGTGTGCTACACTTGCAGACGTACACAAGTCAGCAACACAACAACAACAACAACAACAACAATATGCTGCCAGGTTATACAGTATATACTGTGCTTGTATAGATTGTATAGATATGCGCATAAACACTAGTGCTCTGCGGTAGTTACCCAGTATTCCCAGTATGCACGTAAGAATGCACGTAAGAATTTCACTCACTGCTTACTCACTGAAGTGAACAATAAAAACACTTAAAACTTGAAACTTGAAACTTGTATGACCCAGGGCAGACTGCAGACCAGGCCCCGGGGCCCCCGCTGGTCTGAACCAGAACCTCCCCTGCAACCCGGCCGAACCCAAACAACAGTTTTACATCTGAAGGAAAACACGATGAATTATTTATCTCTCCACACAGGAGGAGAAACAGCGGTGGCTTTTTGTCTCCTCGTCCTCCTCCTCTTGCACTCATGTTTACATCTTAATAGAAAACATGTCGCGCACAGAGGGCCCCAAAGACTATCCAAGATGGCCTCCCTGACCTTCACAGGGAATTATTCACACAGCTCTTGAGATGGGATGAAAAGCGCAGCCCGGGCCGGCCAGCCCCCTCGCTCCTCCTCCTCCTCCTCCTCCTCTTCCTCCTCCATGGACAACAGTGTCACGTCAACAAGGGGCTGTCTTTCTTGTTCAGAATGTGTTAATCAGGACGGATGACCTTATCTCTCCTCACTACGGCCCGTCACGTGGGAGCCGCCGCCGTCTCGTTGTGGTGGCGGGGGCGGCGGCCCTTCATGTAACGCGGGCTTTTAATTCGCGCGGGGGCCGAGCTTTGGCATCGTGTCAGCCACACCGCAGGGGGTGGTGGGGGGCATTGGGGGGGGGGGCCTGGAGTGGCGGGCGACAGCAAAATGAAAGGTGGTGGTGGTGGTGGTCGGTTGTAGAGGCTGGCAGGGCTGCGCGACCATGTTTGGCCTTTCGAGAGCAGCTTTGGTGAACTGTAACCCTGTTCCTATTCTTGATCCCATGAGACATGCATGAGTAGTGGAGGCGTCTGTGTGTGTGTGTGTGTGTGTGTGTGTAAGTGTGAGAATGGGCACGCGAGAGAGAGAGAGAGAGAGAGTGGGGGTGAGCGAGCGAGCAAGCAAGCAAGCGAGGGAGGGAGGGATCGTGCGTCTTCTGTGTGTCATCGTAGGCTCATTATATCTCTTCTCTCGCACAGATCTACAAGCCACCATCATCATCACCATCATCACCTCTCTCTCGTCTCTCTGCACAGCTGCTCTCCTGTCACCCCGTACTACAGAGCCCTCGCCGCAGCCATTAAAAAAATAGTAGAAGAAGAAGAAAAACACTACCGCAGGAGCTACAGGCGCTAAGATTAGGTGAAGCTTCAGGCCATGCGCTTGCGGCTGTTATATCTGCCGTGGGTTCCGTCTCAAGGGCTCCAATAGTGCTCGCCGTGACCCCCGATGCAAAGCAATAGGCTAACATTCCTCCATTCACTTAACTTCGACAGCTTATGGAGATATTATAGCAACTTAGCCAACGTGTGACATTATGCAGTCTGTCGGGCCCCGCCGCTGACAACCTGGGAGACTTGAAAAGGTCATAGGATGATTAATGAGATATTGCACTTCTGGAAACCAGTTATTGAAGTGACTTAGGTGATGGGGCTTAATCATAGGAGTCATGAAGACACTAGTCAATCAGACGTGGGTCCCGATGGTATGGGAAATAATTGTTTCTGTTTGGTCATGTGTGTGTGTGGTGTGGGTGTGTGTGTGGTGTGTGCGTGCATTGATGAATTGTCATGGTACAAAAATCAACATGGACTCTTCAACCTCTGCCTGTCCCAATGATCTGCTACTTCGGGAAAGCGAAGGAGTGATTGATCGTCTTTCAAATGTGATCAAGCTACTCACACACACCCACACACACACACACATGCACACACACACACACACCCACACCCACACGCACACACCTGTCAGTGCATGAGATGAGCTGAACAGGTGAATGTCTGTGTTATTAGATATGGCCGCTCAGAAATATTGAACACATAACTGGTGGTAATATATAAAACACAAAAAGCACACGCTCACGATTATGGAATCATATGATAAACTTGGGCTCACACATGCACTCTCTCTCTCTCTCTCTCTCTCCCTCTCTCTGTGTATGTGTGTGTGTGTGACTCTCTCTCTCTGGGCCTATATTTGTGGACATGGCCGAGGTGAAGTGTGTCCAGACATCACTGACATCACTGACATGCATCCATCTCTGTCACAGCTCTGTCTGTAGACCTCGGGCACAATGCTGGAAGAACAGACATGATGACCCGTTTGAAAGAAACTCAAGCGTGAAGCCGTGTCAACCTGTCAGTCAATGTATCTGCAAACATGTACTATTCGGTCTGCCTATATGTGTGTGTGTGTGTGTGTGTGTGTGTGTGTGTGTGTGTGTGTGTGTGTGTGTGTGTGTGTGTGTGTGTGTGTGTGTCTGTCCATCTGTCTGTCTTGAGTCTGTCTGTCCATCTGTCTGTCTGTCTGTCTGTGTGTGTCTGTCCATCTGTCTGTCTGTGTCTATGTGTCTGTCCATCTGTCTGTGTCTGTGTGTCTGTCCATCTGTGTGTTCATACTTCTGTCTGTCCTGTTGTCCTGTGTGTGTGTCTGTCCATCGGTCTGTCTCTCTCTGTGTGTGTGGTGTCTGTCTGTCCATCTGTCTGCATGACTGATTGGTCACTCAGTACATCTGCAATCTGTCTTCTTCCTCTCTCCTCCTCCTCTCCTGCTCGGGGTAGCACCACGCGATGGGTTCTCCTGGTCCGCCCTGCGGCCCCTCCCCTGGTGGCGCTGCTCATCCTGGGCTACAGCACCAGAGGATGGACCCTCAAACCCCGACGACCCCAACGTGTGCAGCCACTGGGAGAGGTGAGGCGTCCGTCCACGTGTGTCCGTGTCCGTCCAGAGAGAGAGAGGAGAAAGGGGTTGTTCACGACGAGTTTTACACCCGGGCGCGTGGCAGGAGGATGATGATGATGATGGTGCTGATGACCTGAGCCCCGGATGGACGCGGCGTGGGTTTTCACCACGCCGCGTCGCCATCCGGGGCATGCGTGTGTCTGCCAGACCACCATGCATTAATGCATCAAAACAAAGTTCAAAATCTATTAGTTCAAATCCTGTAAGACAATCTTGGCCCTCCTCTGGGGGAAAGGGGTGGTGGTGGTGGTGGGTGGTGGTGGTCGGTGGGGGGGGGGCGGGCGTTTAGGCGGAGACGCTGCTCCAAAATGATATACCGCAGGGCAATTTGATCAGCACCAGCCTCCTGTCTTAATCAATCACGACAGTCCTGTAGCCTGAATAATTATGACTTGTGCTGGGCTAAATGTCACTTCGTGAGGATAAGCAATAATAACCGCTGGCCCCGCCGTGCAAAGGGGAGGGGAGGGGGCGGCTGAGAAGATATATGGGTGGGCCATGGCCTGATGGTCGGCAGGATGGCTCAGAGGTCTAAACAGTGGCCTTGTTAGCAGTAAAACAAATGTGTCCGAAACGCCCCTCTCTCCCTGCGTGGCTCCGACAAGCGATCCCGTTGTCTGCCGCTACCTCTGCTGCCCTACCTCTGGGGCAGAGCCGTGGGCGTATGATTGTCACATTAATTAAGGCTTCGTTCGACGAGAGGCTTCTCCCCTGTGGCCGTCGTTCGAGAGTAAACTGCACAAGCGCCCGGATCACAAGACGCCCCTGGATCCAAATTATTTCTCAATCTCACTCAAAGTTGGAAAGGAAAGTAATCCAAAAAGGAATCCAAAAGGAATCCAAAAGAAAATACCGGCGCTGATAATATTTGATAAAATGCGTGACTGCCTAAAGAACAAAATGAGCCATCACTCATTTATTTATTTACAGTTCAAAATACATTTTGCTGATGGATGGATGGATGGATGGATGGATGGATGGATGGATGGATGGATGAAAAACTGCATACGGTTTCCAGGAGTAGATCCAGATTGCAGTTAAAACAAACAAAGTCTGAACTGTTTGTATGTTTTCCCAGCTACGCCGTGACCATCCAGGAGTCCTATGCCCATCCGTTTGATCAGATCTACTATACCAGATGCACGGACATTTTGAACTGGTTTAAATGCACCAGGCACAGGTACGTGTTCTGTTCACACCTCCTCACCCGCACGTTCATCACGGCTCACAGCTTTATTTTTTTTCCCCGTCCTCCCAATCAATCAAGAAGTCAGCTTTATTTGACACACGTTAGAAACTGGAAATCTATAACGTAATTTCTCCTTATGAATTTGGCCATTGACTTAATTACTGTGTGTCGATATAAATAATTATAGACAGACGTAAATGTCGGCGATAACAGGATGCGGATACAGTTTTGTATTATTTGCATGACGTTGTCCTTGGCGGTGTTTTTGAGACACGCACATTTTCAACGAGAAAACGTTTCATTTTGGCCAAATGTAGACCCCATCCTTGCACACCCTTCCGTAATGGTCTCTCTCTCTCTCTCTCTTAGTCTCAAAGTTGCCTCTGTTGCTGTGTGTGTGTGTGTGTGTGTGTGTGTGTGTGTGTGTGTGTGTGTGTGTGTATGTGTGTTTTTCCAGGATCAGCTATAAAACGGCATACCGCAGGGGAGTGAGGACCATGTATAGGCGACGGTCCCAGTGTTGCCCTGGTTACTTTGAGAGCGGGGACTTGTGTGTTCGTGAGTAATCTTTCTTCTTCTCTCTTTTTATTTTTTTTTCATATATACGTACCGGGGCGCACACCCGCTTCGGTAAATGTGTTTTAATGATCGCTCCTGGTGCCTTACAGGTAATGGTGTGAAAAACCCCTGATACTTTCAAAGACTTTTTTTATATGTGGTTTTTTTTTATCGAGTTTCTTTTTTTATATACTTGAGTCACCAATAAAAGGTTTCCTCACCACGTATCAAACTGTGTGTGGGAACACCGCCATCCCTCTAACTGGGTATGTGTTAGCTAGTTCTGTCAATCCTGATTTTATTATTATTACTCCGTGTACAATTCGTCGTATTTGACCAGTTTAGACCGGGTGTGTATTTGTCCAGCCAGAGTGAATGCATTAGGCTCCTCTACTTCATGACAGGAATGAGGCCCACTAATGGCTACTGCTCAGGCGATGAGCAGGCTCCGCCCCCCTGGCTCCGCCCCCCCCCCTCGAGAGCTGCAACATCAGAGCATCGCCAACAAGACAAAAGCGCAAGCTGGTCAAACGGCGTGGGAATTACACCACATCTCTGCCACCGCAGGCTGTGGGATAACGCACATTTGGGCGGGGGCAGGGGGGGCGGGGGGGGGCAGGGGGGGGGACGGACGTGATGGTGTCAACGTGATGCCCTGACGAGATGTTGACGGAGGACTCGATCCCGCGAAACAAATCACCGGGCTTAGCGTCACTTTGAGGTGACGGGTGCTAAATACGAGTCCGCAAAACCCCCCTCCCTCTCCCCCTTCCCCCCCCGGCCCCCACTTGTGATGGCGCAGTGGGGGATTCCTCATGGCCGGTTTTATGGCCCCCATGGTACCCTTTAATAATGCGGTTTATTAGATTCATTATATACCTGATTAGGTTTAAAGGGGAACTTTGCCAATTTTTCCACCGGCTTTGTATCAGCCCCGACTTCATTCATGTGGGCAGCGTAACGCAAATGAACCAAATGTTAACCTTGCCTCCACGCTGACCTCCCCGCTGATTCTGTCTAGCGGGGAGATTACCGTGTCATCCTCCCAGCCGCCATCTTACCCCAACTGCGCCATTAAAGTTGGGCTTTAAGGTTTTGTATCTGCACTGAGCTGCGCCCCAGAGACACACACACACACACACACACACACACACACACACGGAACATCGACAACAACCGCAGGCGTTTTTCTCAGACTAGATCCCTAATGAGGACAGATAGAGAGAGATAAGGTGGAAAATCAGCAAGGCTATCCTTTAAGCGGCTGTGTCTTTGTGTGTTTTTTTGAAGCATGTGTGATCCTTCTAATGACAAGGATCTGTTTTGTTTGTGTGTATGTGTGTGTGTGTGTGTGTGTGTGTGTGTGTGTGCGTGTATGTGTGTGTGTGTGTGTGTGTGCCTTGTTCTGTGTGTGTTGCAGCACTGTGCACCGAGGAGTGTGAACACGGCCGCTGCGTGTCCCCGGACACCTGCCAGTGTGAGCCGGGCTGGGGCGGACTGGACTGCTCCAGCGGTGAGAGACACTACCTCCTCATCCTTCTTTGTTCGTATTTGTTTCTAACCAATCACGTTGCAGGAGACCGGGGGAGGGGGGGGGTCCGTAAAAGTGCACCGTCATTGGCGAACACGAACCCAGCCAGCACTGCCGTCGTCAATGGTGTGTCCGTAAAGGTTTCACATCAACACCGCGTAGACTGTATAGTAACACTACCCGACAACTCCAGGCCAGGCTCTGTGCTGTCTTCCCCCCCCAGAAGTAGGACTGCTGGATACGAGATGATCTTCCTCTTAACAGGAGGGGGGGGTGTATATATTTATGTGGGACTGTCTTAAGTGGCTTAATTGGCCTCACCTGGCCCAGGTAAGCCAGCCACCAAACACACACACACACACTCCTTTATAATGAATATGTTTTTTTTTATATTTATAATTGAAATTTTGCAGGCATATGGATTCATTAGCGTATCCGCATACACAACAAGGTGTAACGTTTCCCATGATTCAGGGGTGAGGGTCACCTCCTCCTCACCTCCTGGGTTCTGCCGGA
>PIJE02001424.1:77818-80318 GCA_002895965.2 Coryphaenoides rupestris
AACACCATTCTGACCATTTGCATCAATTAATGACTAAATATTATAAGTGGTTAACATTATTCTGCAAAGATATATTATAATTTTTTTAAATAGATATTATTAATACAATACCATGTACATCATCCTTAATTCAACGCGGTGCTCTTAACGTCGTCCATGTGTAGGCAGAGTCGTGTAAGGTGAGGACCGGTCCGTTACTTATTGTCGAGTACAAAAACTAAGAATACATTATTTAATAGAAAAACAATGTGTACAGAGAAAACCCCTTCTGGTTAAGTGATGCTCACCGACTCTGAGGTGCAGTCGGGACGCGTTAACTTATATATACGGTATATGTATATATATATCTATATATATACAGTATATATATATATAGATATGTACTGTATATATGTGGCTGATTCCGGCAACGGGGTCCAAAGAGATCACTGTAGGCCCTGCAGTTGTGTTAATGTATTTGTTTAAATGAACAGTAAATCTAAATACAAATGTAAAAAAATGTCGAAGCGAGACGCGACGTGAAGTCTGGGAGCCGCTTTCACCCCTGAGGTGTGCACGTGAGTGGTGTCTACGTGTGTGTGTGTCTGTGTGTGTGTGTTGTACGTGCGTGCGTTGTGTGTGGTTGTGTCGACGCTAACGTGGTGGCTTTGCGTGTTGACCGTCCGCATGCCACCTGCCGCAAGCTGGCCAAAGAGAGCACGGTCCGGCACGGAGACGGCGACGCCGGCCCGGTTCGATAAAGAAAAAAGGTACTCCCCGGCCGCGCGGCCGACCGTTAATCCGGCGAGATAAATCAAAGTTGAAGAGTGTTGAATGGAGCCCGTCGGGCGAGCGCTAGCAAGGCTAAGCGGGTCTTTAGACAACCACTACATCATGATTGTTGTCTCTCCGAGAAAGCCCATTATCTCCGAGGGCACCGCGACACCGGGGGGGCGGCGGGCGGGGGGGCGGCTATATTTCACCGGGACACTTTACAGTCTCCCCCCCCCCCCCCCTTCGTCAATGATTGTAGTATTATTGTTATCAATGGCTCAGTGGATTATTGCTTTGGACGGTACTCTGAATTGCACATGTTGGATATAATTGAATGTATACGTAGATTAGCGGACATTCTCGTAGGGTTGTACCGCTGTCTTCAACTCCGAGGCTTTCTTATTGCACTGACCGCGATGGGTTTGCGGTCTGCGGCGTGGATGACGAGTGAGTGAATCATTTCCGTATGAGTAGGGTGACGCTACGGAGACCGCGGGGAGGACAGGTCAGGACTTCGACATAAAACGAATGAATAGAACGGACCGCCGACGTTCGCCCGACTGAAGCGCGTGGCGCCCGTGCTTCAGTTGATCCCAGCACAGAGTCCGGCGGCGTTTGTATTCAATCGTACTCACACAAAAAAAAGGTATAAATCCCAAATTCCCCCCCCTCACCCCCCCCCACCCCCCACCACAAAAAAAAAAACGAGACAGGATATTAGGAAAACCAGTAGATGCTGGGGCATCGTACAAAAGCGTCTCTTGAGTTTCTCTTGCGGTCATTTGGGGATGGTGGGCTAAAGTCTAGCTTGGGGTCCGTGGTGACAGCAGAATTCCTCACGTTTATCTCGTGGTCGCCATTGGGCCTAAATGAATAAATGCAGAGAGACGAACCCTTATCTCACGGAAGAGGTTGGCGGGAAGAAACTTGAGTCAAATTGAGTCACTGTCAAAATTATTTCACCTCTCTATCTGTCTATCTGTCTATCTGTCTGTCTATCTGTCTATCTGTCTGTCTGTCTGTCTATTCATGTATTATATTGCATGTATATATCACTTCTGTTACAAATCCTGTCACATCAATAGGTTGCCAAGGGTGTCGGCGCACGATATTAAATCATTAAATCACTTCCACCTGCTTATCATCTCATGAGTATGCATGTGTATTGAGTTAGTATGTCCCAGATGAGAGATGAGAGATGGGAAAAAAGGACGGTCCTTCCCGGTGACATGGAAGTGTGGAAATGTGTGTGTGTGTGTGTGCGTCGTTGCAATGGAGGCCAGGACATTTTCCCAGAATGCACATCTCTCCCACCCGCACACACATATATAGCTTGGTTATCCTGGTTTCATATTAATCTCAAACCCTTCCTCCTGTCCTTCGTTGCCGAGAGCCCACATGCCGGACAGGGGAGACGAGGGGGGTGGGGGGGGGGGGGAGGTCGCGGTCGAGGTCGCGGTCACGGGACGTACCTTCTCCAGCTGCGCGTTCTGCCGGGACTTGTAGAGGAACTCCCCGACGGCGACGAACACGGACAGCACCAGGCCGGCGGCGAGCACGATGAAGATGCCGCCGATGTTCTGCACGCCGAGGGCGCTCGCCTCCTTGCTCTCCTCCTCCGGGCAGCCGTTCCCGCGCCACCACTTCTCCTTCATCATGTGCAGCTTGCCCTCCTCCTGCAGCTGGAGGATGGCGATGGTGATCTTGTCTCGGTACGGCGAACCTGAAGGGGGGGACCCCGGGGTGG
>PIJE02001424.1:90318-92818 GCA_002895965.2 Coryphaenoides rupestris
CGTCTGTAATTATGTCTGCATTGTGGCGCTGGAGAATAGGACAGCTTTGGAAATGAAGGGTTTCACTGTTGTTGTTGTTGTTGTTGTTGTTGTTGTTGTTGTGTTCTAGTTAACATGGGGCGGTCACTTCGAAGCGTCTGTTTGATGACAGGCCCCAGGCAGGGTCACGATCGGTCCATTCTGCTTTAATCGCCGCTCCCGAATGAATGGTAAACGGTTAAAATGGGATGCGCATTTGTGTCGCGCTTTTATCCAAAGGAGCTTACAGTAATCGCCTCATATTCACCCATTCATACACCGACGGTGGTGTCAACCATGCAAGGTAACAACCAACACGTCAGGAGCAGGTAGGGTTAGGTGGTGTCTTGCTCAGGGACACCTCCACACTTAGCTAGGAGTAGCAGGTAGGGTTAGGTGGTGTCTTGCTCAGGGACACCTCCACACTTAGCTAGGAGGAGCAGGTAGGGTTAGGTGGTGTCTTGCTCAGGGACACCTCCACACTTAGCTAGGAGGAGCAGGTAGGGTTAGGTGGTGTCTGTTCAGGGACACCTCCACACTTAGCTAGGAGGAGCAGGTAGGGTTAGGTGGTGTCTCGCTCAAGGACACCTCCACACTTAGCTAGGAGGAGCAGGTAGGGTTAGGTGGTGTCTTGCTCAGGGACACCTCCACACTTAGCTAGGAGGAGCAGGTAGGGTTAGGTGGTGTCTTGCTCAGGGACACCTCCCACTTAGCTAGGAGGAGCCAGGTAGGGTTAGGTGGTGTCTTGCTCAGGACACCTCCACACTTAGCTAGGAGGAGCAGGTAGGGTTAGGTGGTGTCTTGCTCAGGGACACCTCCACACTTAGCTAGGAGGAGCAGGTAGGGTTAGGTGGTGTTCTGCTCAGGGACACCTCCACACTTAGCTAGGAGGAGCAGTAGGTTAGGTGGTGTCTTGCTCAGGGACACCTCCACACTTAGCTAGGAGGAGCAGGTAGGGTTAGGTGGTGTCTTGCTCAGGGACACCTCCACACTTAGCTAGGAAGGAGCAGGTAGGGTTAGGTGGTGTCTTGCTCAGGGACACCTCCACACTTAGCTAGGAGGAGCAGGTAGGGTTAGGTGGTGTCTTGCTCAGGGACACCTCCACACTTAGCTAGGAGGAGCAGGTAGGGTTAGGTGGTGTCTTGCTCAGGGACACCTCCACACTTAGCTAGGCGGAGGGGGAGGAGCCCGGGGATCGAACCAGCGACCTTCCTGTTGCCAGACAACCGCTCTTATACCTCCTGAGCTACTGTCGCCCTGAAATGACCGCCACCAGAGACACAAAGAGCTCCGGCTGTGACAGTTCAGAGCCTCTATTGGCAGTCTTGTACCACAGAGTGTCTATTGATGGTATCGTTCACCTGGAGACTGAAGGGTGTGCAGCCATGCATGTATAGCATCAGTCTGCTGTGGATGTGTGTGTGCGTGTTTGTGTGCAAATATCTACAGTATGTATGGATGTACAGTATGTATTATGCATGCAATGATGTACATGCGCGTGTGTGTGTGTGTGTGTGTGTGTGTGCGTGCGTGTGGTGTGTGTGTGTGTGTGTCGTGTGTGTGTGCGTGTGTGTAGGGGGTTGGGATATTTGTGTATGTCTTCATGTCTTCATGTTACTGACTGCTTACATAATTTGTGGAGGTGTTTCCAGGATGCACACACACACACACACACACACACACAACACACACACACACACATCACACACACATACATGCACACACACTAACACGCACACACATACATACAGATGCATATTCATGTACCCCCAGATGTACCATGACACACACATGCACACGACACCATGGCACATGCACACACAGCATCGCACACACACACACACACACCACCATGTAACACACACAACAGCATGCACACACACATAACAGCCACCTCAACCACCGTCTGTCGGCAGCACTTGTCAAAGACCGCCTCGCTCGCCCGAGTGTTTTGCATATTTTTCAAAGCGTGATAATCAAAGCAGTTGAGATGCGCACGGAAAAAATCTGTTCTGTCAACACAAACAGCGACTTAGTTTTTGTCTAAAACATGCGCTGAACTCTGTGGGGATTTATTTTGACAAAACATTGGCGGCTGTAAGAAAAAAGGAAGAAGACATCTTATCATGTATCTACGTGGGTTCCGGCGCATATTTAATCGCCAACGCTAACGCAAGGACATCTCATTTATCTTTTTTATTCATAACAAAGTTTTGAGGGTCATTTTGAAATAGCAAAAAAGCAGGAAAATGCACATTATGGCAAAGAAGTATGACTGAGCGTACGACAGTACACCGTCAGTGAAGAAGAGCCTTCCTTCACAACCCTGTTGGCCCGAGACGTCCGCCGTCCAGCAGCTGAACTCCGTCTCCTGAAGTGTCCTCCGATCACACCGGCGGCTGTGATTAGCCAACAACAGGACCCTGGGAATACCTCCAGTGCTCATCTATTATTTCCTCAACGACAATGAACCGACCGTTAC
>PIJE02001424.1:102818-120318 GCA_002895965.2 Coryphaenoides rupestris
AAGCAACTTCCTCCTATAGCCCCAGAACCCCACCGCCTTACCGCCGTCTAAAAACCAGTCGCACCCTTCAATCAGAACTGCTCTCTGTCTGCATTAAGCTGGGATGGCGACCAGCTACCCATTCTGTCCACACTTCAAACGCTGACAACAGAACAGTGCATTCATCAGGACACGGGGGTCAAGAGGTGGATTCCGCATTGGGCGGCAGCGGCCGTTCACCAGCCGGAGATTGGCCAGCTCTTCCCAGCTTACCACTGGTTTACACCTCAGAAGCCCCCCGGACAACACAGGACGGTGTAGGGACGGGCCGACTAGCTCACAAGAGACCAGTCGGATCCCGAAACAGAAGCTGGTTGGGGCTGACTGTCATGTACCCAAGGTAACGTCGTGACCAAAACAGCACATCCCACGGTTTTCTGGGGGCGGGGCAGGCCGCCGGGGGGCGGGGGCAAAGGGGAGCCTCTCTGCACGGTAGACCAGCACGGGGGGGGGGCGGAGCTGGAGACGCTAGCGGACCCGGACCTCCTCCTGGGCGCCCCCCCCGTCCACCACATCTTCTCAATGGTCGTGGTCCTACGTTAAGCGTAACCTTCGCCCCTCGGCGTCTGCTCTAACGCTGTTGAAACACCGGCCCGTGGTGTTTAATATTACGTGTTAATGCAATATTAATATTACTGTCCAACGTCATGTGTAATACTCTATCATGTGCTATATTATTATTATTATTATTATCATCTTGTCTATAAATATGATCTATAACACTTCCTCTCATCTCCTCTCATCATCATGTGCAATATTCTTAATGTTATGTCCAATAATATTACACTTCAATTATGCCAAATTGTTTTCGCCGTCGGGATATCTTATCTTGCCTACATATTTGTATATTTTAACTGCACATTTGTAAATCCGTTTATTTTTACCATTCTGTTGTTTTCCATGTTGTTTTATTGTACTGTATCGCCGTGTAACCTGGCACAAGGACTTCCTTCGGGATTAACAAAGTTTTCTATTCTATTCTATTCTTCTATTCTATAATATAGCATGCAGGGGTCAATATCCAAGAGCATGCAATCAGCCAAAAAAATTGTAATGTTTAGCCCATGTCTGGGACTAGATGCATGGCAGGCACAGTCCACACACACCATGCCCTCCTGAGCCTTACATATAACTATCCAATGCCCTGGTCTGGTGAAACTAACCCAAGTACTAGTATTTAATAAATTAATCAGAAAGAAAAAAACAACTCCCAAAAAAGGGAAAATGGTGTCTTGATTTGGGCCCTTGCCTTTACACATCCCTGCCCGACCACACCAGCCCATTGAGAAGATATGGCATCTGCGGCTTGGCGGCCAACAGACCTCGGCAGCAGGCGCGTGTCTGAAATTTGCATTCGAAAACAGTCTTGCGTCCTCTCTTTTTGTAAATGAATGTTGTCGGCCCTTCGTGGGTCTATTCTGGTGCACATCGACTTACCTGCCTCGGAAATCTGTGGGATAGGTTCAGAGTTCAGGGGGTCGAGGGGACGGAGAGAACGGGAAGGACGGAAGAAGTAGGAGGAAGGAAGGAAGGAGGAAGGAAGGCAAGGAAGGAAGGTAGGAAGAGGAGAAGTGCAAGGAGGAGAATCCGAAAGAGTGAAAGGGGAGGAAATTATAGAGAAAGGCGGAAGGGAGGATCGAAGGAAGGAAGGGAGGAATTAATTGGCAGCATGCAGGAGTTCCTCTAAACCACGGTTCCTCATTCACTGAAATGCATTTTGCCTCAAATCCCACCAAGGCACGTGGGGGGGGCCGCCTTTTTTTTTGCTCTATCTTTTTTTTTTTTGCCCTTGGGACCCTCTTCAAGGACGCATCTACGCAGCTACATGCACAGAGGCCCCCATGCATGCTCGCGGGCCTGTCTAAAAGAGCAAGGTTCACCCCCAGCAAAAGAGTGGGACATGTGCTATGAACAAGGGGTGGGACAGGCAGAGGCGTCTACCTTGCTGCATGAGAGCTCCAACTCCGAACCAGAAACTATTTAGCAGGGTGAAATTGTTTTCCACTACATCCGAGTCGGGGTTGCAAGGGTGGGGATTATACCACTCGTAGGGACTAAACCTGCGACAGTTGACAGAGAACACACACACACACACACACACACACACACACACACAGACGTTTTACTGGATTTGCATCAAAAACACGAGAGGAAGACAAGTGCAAGAGGCCGAAGAAGGCGGGCGTCCTACCTGGGTAGACAGGGGAGAGAGCAGAAAGGTTAGTCAAATTTGTCCACATGTTAATGCACAGTGATGCACGCCAGTGGTGGCGACTGTACATAATCGTCGACGCCGTCGCTGGTTTCCAAAGGTCTTTGCGGGGCCGCCGAGGTGTTAGTTCGATTACGTCACTTATAAAGCCGATACTTTAATTAAGGGATAAAAAAAGTACACAAATAACACATTTGCTTTGTCAGTCTCCTCGCTTCCTGATCCTCAACTTTGAAACAATCCATACGTAACTTTTGTGAGAACACCGTCGTGGAGTCACGGTGTACCGTACAGTTAAAGTCACTCTTCATGTGGGTGTGCTCATATCAAAGGCAATTCCCTTCCATAATTTAATCGCCGGGGTCTGAAAATAACTCCATTGTCAGTTGAGAAAAGAACTAATAATCCTTATAATCCAGGAGGAGCATTAATATTCAGCAGGCGGCGCACTCGCTTCCCATCAAGAACCCACGCCTGCTCTCCTCCTCGCCTTCCTCACACTCCTTAAGCAAAGCCAGTTCTCATTTATTCATGTTAAATATAAGTGACACTGCATTAGTAAAGGGTGATTGGTCTACAATTAAGCTTCCTGACCTGATCTGGTTGGTGCCCGGCCAAGTGGGAGTCGGGAGCCCAATCTTTACTTAAAGTTGACGCGAGCGTTTGACAAATTCAGTCGCAAATTTGCAACGTCAAGTACACGTTTGTGAGAGGAATCTTTGAGGGCGAGAGACTACTGATTAGCATATAACACGAGCGGCTCGAGTCGAGGCGAGGGATCCGGCGTCCTCTGAGGCGTGGATCTCAGCGTTTGCAACGTTGACAACCTTAACCTATTCTGCTACATGAAGACGTATCGCGGCATTGACAGGATGACAGCATCAAAACTGCACTGTGACAATGACCAATGGACTCCGCTAATACCAAGTGCTTGCTGCTTGGCATTTGGTTCAACCCCAGCCAGCACTCAAAGGGATGCTCTTGAGTAGCTCAAGGACCTCTAAAGGTTCCTGCCCCATAAGCCTGCCCTACTCTCTTTCTGCTTTGAGGGATTCCTTGATTCCTTAAATCAATCCATCCATTAATTCGTTTTTACTCCAGGCTTGCCGGGGTTGTCAATTTACAAATGCTAAATTGAGTACATGCGCTCTGCGACCTTGCCCGAGTCGCATGCGACTGCCGATCCATGTTCGGAGGTCTCGGAGCACATTTCCCGCAATCATGTGCAGTCCTGGAAAGCCAATTACCCCTCCGCCCAAGAACACAGAGGGCAAGCAAAGTGGCGGCGGCGGCGGTGGCGGTGGCGGCGGCGGATACGAGGGAAGAGAGGACGGCGGGAGCCAGGAATGCGGAGGCGACGCCGGCGTTTGCGGTGAATGTTTATTGGCGGGTGGATGTGGGGGCCGGGGGTGTGGGCAGGGGGCGGGGGCAGGGGTGGCGGGCGGTTGAACGGGGGAGGCGACCGACGCAAAAGCGAGACGGCCGCAGCGGCTGAAGCGCTCCCGCTTGTATGGGAACAACATACAAGCTTAACCCGTCGCTCAGCTTAACGCTGTCCGCCGGCACGCTGTCATTCTGTGATCCAATTACGCGCGCCCTTACAGTATCTCGGGTCATCTGCAGCCGCAGTGAGAGAAAACTTTGGGCAAGGTTACGGCAGCAAGATAAGCAGAGCCCCCCCCCCCCCCCCGGCAGAGAACACTGCGCCCCGGCAGGGGAAGAACAGCGGCAGCCTTTTATCTTTCATTTTTAAATGGAGGTAAGGTCAGTACTGATTATATCCCAATAAGGCCAATGTCACGCAAGGTAGCTGCGCAGACGTGGTTCCAGAGACGCGGTATGGATCGGGATTTATTGCCGTTCGAGAAGGAGGACGGCGTTCAGACGAGCTCCCGCGAACGCTCGCCGTTTTCCCCTGTTCACACACTTATTGACAATCAATACGCCGGGGGACACACACTCGAAGTGCACCAGAGGATTTTCATCAGCGCATATCCAAAAGCCCTCAAGGATTAATCAAGCTAAGTGGGTCGACTGCGCAAAAAAAATCGAGCAGAAACGGAATGTAAATGTTCCGCGGGAGGACCGCTGTGGGTTTGGGAATGTGCCTTTCGCATGAGCACACCGTCACAGCACCGCCGACACTTTGGCGGTGGTCGAGCGCTTATCGGCACACTTTGATGCGAGGCAGACTTTGAAGAGGAAGATATTGTAATTCAGAGGAGAGGAAGTGAGTTCTGGATGTCAATATCTTAATGAGATAGCGTACGGAACGGAGAATATTCCGCAGGACCGCTCTGATCGTCCCTCACGCAGCGCTGCTGCCTCTGCCACTTGGCCATCTTAAAGGAAACTAATTGGATGCAGTGGATACGGTCGAGTTGATTCCCAACCCAGTCGTGTAACACAGTGAGAATATAATAACACTTGCACTTCCAGCGTGTACAACGGAGAATATGGAATATTGTTGCGCTTTTCTCCGTCACCTGCTTCACAGCGAGCGAGCAGCTGTGGGGAAGCTATTAGGAGACACCGTGATTGCGAGACGCGATGGCGTCGTCAGGGCGGTGACAACAGCAGCTGTCTAAGCTGAATTATACAACTTTGTGTTTCTGATGTCGTTTTTTTTTTTGGGGGGGGCGGTTCTCTGCCGTCGCAGCCGAGCAAAAGCAAGACTACGGCCGGCAGAAGAGAGGCGAAGAAGAAGAAGAAGAAGAAGAAGAAGAAGAGACTGCGTGGTCCTTCCGCTTGTGTGCGATTTAACTCGTCCGTTCAGAAGCCACCCTCCACCGCTCACTCTCAAGAGCCTCCACTTTCTCATCCAATGAACCTCATACGCTTAATCACACGACGCGGCGACGCACACACACACACACACACACACACACACACACACACACACGCGCACACACACATACAAGCATACATAGATATTATGTAGTATAATGTCAAACAAAACACATATAACTGAGCAGTGCTGGTGTTGGGTGTTAACCTTTGTATCTCTAGCGCTCTCTACAGGAACCGCATGCAGTTAGAACCCGGCATGCATCCCGTCTACACATCAACAGGAGGGAACATAGGGGGAGCGTCGTGGGCACAGGGGGGTGTTGGGGTCGGGGGGGTGTGTGTGTGTGTGTGTGTGTGTGTGTGTGTGTGCTTACCCATAATGTGTTCATTGTGATATTAAGACATTAAGAAGTCGGTGCATATTCTGAACCAACTTAGATGACAGTTGCCGCTTTTGTTGTTTGGTTTTGTGATCACATCGCCAGGAACATTCCGGGAGAGTTAGCGGAAGTTAGCACGCGCGCTAGCCGTAGAGCTCTCTCTCTCCCGCTCGCGCACCGCAGGAGGCGGCGGCGGCGGCGGCGGCGGCCCGTCGGGCTGTCTCTGAGAAAGTTCTAGAGTTAGCGCGCGGGCTTTCCTTCCTCTTATTTTCCTTTCCTCATGCTTCAAATCTCAGCCTCTGGCAACGCGCCGATCGATCGACTACAAACTTTGGGTCCTTCGGAAACTGCCTGCGCTCGTTGTGTCGACTGAGAGCGCGGTAGCACAAATAGAACGGCTCTCGTCGACGTCGAGTGGAAGGACTTCACTTGCGATAGCGGCGTTGGCTTCGCTGTCGTCTATTTGCCGTAGGTTTGAGGTTGGCCACTTTAAGTCATTAATTTCTTTCAATGGCTTAATTAACGTAACTCATTTCACTCACTCATTATTAGCGTGGCGTGGTGTGCATGTCCAATGACGCATGTTAGGCTCTTAATGAATGTCACAATCGCCAGGAGATAAAAAATGCACATTTACACGCTTTAGGGGGAATTCATTCACTTGATGATGGTCATTATATGGGATCTGAAGTAAACAAAATGCTATAAAGACAAAGTAGAATACGGGAATAAAAGAAGATTGGCGAGAGAGAGAGAGAGAGAGAGAGAGAGAGAGAGAGAGAGAGAGCCCTGGAGGGAAAGCTCGGAAAACTGCCTCGATATTTCCTCGTGTGTGTTTGAGTCCGTGTGCCAGCCGTGACAGGGTGTGTTTGAAGCATGACAAAGAAAAGCAACAGAAGAAGAAGAAGAAGAAGAAGAAGAAGAACGAGGAGGAGAAACGCCACAGACTCTGAGACATTGGGGATGGCGGGAGGAGAGGTGGGAGGAGAAGGAGCAGGGCCGGAGCAGCCGAACACATTGACGGTTACACTAACCACACACACACACACACACACACACACACACAGACACACACACACACAGACACACACACACACACTCCCGTGCACACACAGGCAGTAACATAACGCCTGAGATAGCCTCTCTCTGTTCATCAGGTTTGTGTAAATATGGCCTCCGAAAGGCACCCCGTTATCACGGCGCGACGAGAACCAACGGGTGCACAGACTGACAGACAGTTCTGGGAAGCACTGAGCCAGGTTGCCGAGCGAGCCGACCTCCGGATCGAAGGTCATCCGTTTCCTGTTTGTAACGTCAGAGCGGACGGAGACTTTGGTACGGCCTTCATCATAACTACAAGAAACACGCTTGTGGCTACGTGGGCCCATTGCACTTTATTAACGGAGTGGATTAATTCTGGGCCCGGGCGTACGTCTATTGATTACTGTCAGTGAGTGATGGGCTTTTACTATGCAAGAGCAGGAGAATGCATTGCTCAGGATATATATATACTGTATATATATATATATATATATACTGTATATATATACAACCTGAATATCAGAATACAAAATGGTTAGTCTGCTGTTAGTCAGATAGATGCAAGGCAGATCCAAAACGTAAAGTAGCTCGAGAAAGATAGATCATACGTGTGTGTGTGTGTGTGTGTGTGTGTGTGTGTGTGTGTGTGTGTGTGTGTGTGTGTGTGTGTGTGTGTGTGTGTGTGTGCGTGCGTGAAGTGCGAGTGCCGTGAGCGTGATGATGTTACCTGGCTATGACAAACAGCACACAACTGACACCCAAGTAAGCCAGCAGAATATACATCCAGATATCGGGCGAGAGGGGGTTGAGGAAGGAGAAGACGCCGGGGTTGGTGCCGTTGGGCTTGCGGTACAGTATACTTATCCCCAGCATCATGAAGGGCTTGGAGAAGTCGATGACCTTCTCCCGCACGTAGGTGATGGCGAGCGGGGCCACGGCCAGATCAGCCCTCTGTCGACGGGGACGGGGGGGAGGCGGAGGGGGAGGAAGGGGGGAGAGAGTGATGGGAGAGGGGGGGGGGGGAGAGGAGCAGGACAGGTCATAAGTCAGCAGCGTTGAGAGGCTGTTAGAGGCGATCAAATTAAGAAAACAGAGCATTTTTTACACACAACACACAGTCTGTCCTGAGCCACTTAAAGGGAAATTTAAAGCTTCTTCCTGTTTCTTTCTCTCTCTCCCCTCTCCCCCGCTCTCTCTCTTTCTCTCTCTCTCTCTCTATCTCTCTCTCTCCCTCTCTATCTGGCCTGTCACGGCCACTATACCCGACTGAACCACTCTCTCTCTTGTTGTTCACTGTGTTGATCCTAAAACACGCCGTAAAAAAAAAACAAGCCGCACCTGGGCCTCCACTCCTCCCTCGGCACCCGGGTTTGACGACGGGAGCTTTGGCACACGAGCGTTCATAAAGCGACCGGGAGGACGACGTCTTTCTGCCGCTCGTCTGTCAGAGGAGTGTCCTTCTTCTTTTCTTTCCCTTTTTAACGGCCGTTCTTTTTTTGCGCGTGTGTAATAAACAGCGACGTGAATGATTCATTTGGCGAATAAATCGCGGACGATGTGATGACACCGACATTAAAACCGGATCGGGGGGGTCGGACGTTTTTTCTTTTAATTCTAATAATTAACGACGGAATGACCTCAGAATTTATCGCCGACGCCACCACGTTTCAATCAGAGAAGCAATGTTCCCGCGCACATTTCTACGTCTATAAAATCCTACTGCGCCGCACGTAAAAAAAAAAACGGCCCTAATTTAAGACGAGGGGATCCGTTTCGGGAAGCTCGTCTGACAGGAGACGTCCAACGCGTCCGACGGCTCCGTCTCGCCTCGTCCTCCTCAGCCTCGACCGCTCCGCCGCAAGTCGTCGGTGGCAATTACCATCCGTCTGCGTCGAGTCCAGGCTGCCGCTGCCGCCGCCGCCGGGCCCCCGGAGGAGGAACGTTCTGCGGGGCCAGAGTCCTCACTAAAGCATCGCCTCACCGGGGGGACGGGGCGGATCCAGCCAGGGAACGGGATAGCCGCCCTGACAGCCAATCACGGCGTGACGAAGAGGCGCGCCGGGACGAGAGGCGGCGAGAGAGGCGTGCGGCCGGGGGCTCCGGGAGAGCCGACGACGCCGGGCGCGCTGGGGGGCTCCGCGCTCTTAATGGGGGTCACATATCGACTCTCGCTGGCGCAGGGGCCGCTCTGTCTCTGCCTATGCACTCTGTCTTAACCGGGGCCCTAGTTGGTCCAGAGTCCTAATGATGCACAGGGTTGGTTGGCCGCAGTGTGTGTGTGTGTGTGTGTGTGTGTGTGTGTATGCAAGAGAGAGAGAGAGAGAGAGGGGATAAATAATATCAATTAAAGTGTGGGTAGTTATTATTTCTGTGAGCAGACATCCCGTCCTCTCCACGCTGGGAAGGGATTGAATTGCTGTTATTAGTTAAGACTCCACTGCAGATGTAATTGCCATATCGGGATTGAGTCTGTGGGAGATATTTGATGGCCGTGAGAGAGAGAGAGAGAGAGCGAGAGAGAGAGAGAGAGAGAGAGAGAGAGAGAGAGAGAGAGAGAGAGAGAGAGAGAGAGAGAGAGAGAGAGAGAGAGAGAGAGAGAGAAGAGAGGGAGAGAGAGAGAGAGAGAGAGAGAGAGAGAGAGAGACAGAGAGAGAGAAGAGGAGAGAGAGAGAGAGAGAGACAGAGAAAGAGGAAGATAGAGGGAGAGAGAGAGAGAGAGAGAGGGAGAAAGAGAGAGAAAGAGAGAGAACAATGGTGGGGGGGGGGGGGGGGGGGTGCTAACAGTAATTGGCTTTTGTTATATTTGACTGATGCACACTTTCATCCATTTCCACATTATTTTCGGTGGATTATGTTTATCCATAAAACATGATGTAATTACCGCCAAGATCTCGGCCTTATCAACAGTTTATCTGCTCGAGGAATCGCTCAGCCGGTGTGTCTCCACGCCCGGGCGTGAAGTATCCCCGCGGTCTCCTCGATCGCTGACGTCTCACGGATGAAACGGATTGCGCCGCGGAGCTATTTCCGTCTATTTCCGCCGGATTACAGATGTGTGCCGCGCGTCGTGTAATTGCTCCAAAAACCAAACTAATGTGTTGCCCCGCGTCATAATTGTTTTTGAAGCGCGAAGTCTGTTTGCGCTAATACACCGCGAGGGATGCTAGGGATGCTCGCTGGCTGGTCGGCTCCTCCGGGGGGGGCCGCCGCCGCTCCAATTATCGGCGGCGCGGCGGGCGTGAGGGCGGAATGAAGCCGTTTCCCCGGTCCTCTCCTCGCCGACAGGTGCTCGGTCTGCGCGGGGGGGGGGGGGGGAACGACACTCGTTGAAAGAGAATTCATTGTGTTGACGCTCATCCTCGCCCCCCCGCCCCCCCCCCTTGGCCTTCAGTCAGCCATTAGGACGCCATGAACGAGGGAATAAAGAGAGTGTAAGAGAGAGAGGAGAGAGAGAGAGAGAGCAAGAGAGGAAGCCAAATGAATCCTTCCAGGCCGATTGCTCTCGGATGAGCGAAGAGGTGAAAAAAGTGACAGAGCCGAGCAAAGCTTCTTAGAAGGAGAACACATTCCTGGACGGAGACAGATGCAGCCGAGCTGTAATTAGTCGTCCATATTGCGCGGGAATCAGATTACAATGACAAATACGCGTGCGGTGAAGGATCATTAAGCTGCGCGTTGCCGCCGTGGAGCATATGTTCTTAGAGTAACATCGTATCCCGGAGATTATCTGGCGAGCCGAGCCCGCCTCGTCTCTCACACACGCCTGGATGAGCCACCGCCGCCGCCACCGCCGCCGTCATCTGTTCATCTGTTCATCTGCGGGACATTAGCATTATTATGAAACAGGAAACCTGATTAGCCGGGGTCTCGTTAGGGCGGCGTCGGGCGCAACCTGCTCCCGCCGCCCCCGCCGAGGTAAACCGCGAACGAAGGAATTTTTTTATCCCTCGATGTCCGATCGCTGAGGATCGTTCCCGTTAGCGCGAGGTCTCCGGGGGGGCGCACTGAGCATTTTACGACCGCGCTTGCATCGCAACAACACACGGCGTCGAAAGAGATGCGTTAGATCACGACGCTTTCGGACGGTGTTGCCGTTTTCTTTATTTATTCGTTGTCTTTCGGTTATCTTAAGTTGCAGCCGATCGCCGGCGTCGCGTGCTGAGATGCGCCGTATCGGAGTATTTTTCCTTTGTTCGCCACGGTAACCACGCGGCGCGGGAATCAAAGAAACCAAAAATACGTAAAATACACGTTTAAAATGAGCACAGATGAGCCGGGATCATTCCTTATTTCCCCCCCCCCCAATTTTTGGGTATTTTTGGCTGTTGCCGTTGAGCCACACAAGACGCCACGTTTAATTTGCTTCAAAGGAATTACGCCCGTTTTATATTTAGCTGAGCGGGCGTCTGCAGATGATAATGAACACCAAGGCTGTTTATCTTTAATTAGGTTTTGTTTTTTCCACCAAGATGTCTCGTTGTCTCGTTTTTTTTTCTTCTTCCACCGGCGCCGTTTAATTAAAGACTCGTCGGCCGCTTGCACGCGTACATTAAAAGTACAGTACAGTACAGTACAGTACAGTACAGTACAGTACAGTACGTATGTACGTACGCGTGCAAGCGGCCCTGCAAACACGCAACCACCCGCGTGCGTACGAGCTGGGCCGTCGACTGGGACGGAAAAAGTGGGCCCAAAGTCAAAAAATTGCTAAAAAATTGCCTGAAATTAAAAGTTTGTTTTTTATTTGGGTTTCTTTTCTTCTCAGCAACAACAGCACAGTAAAATTGGCAAAATAAATTGTTTGATAGACTGAAATTTGTATCAAAAAGAATAAAACAAAATATAATAATGGAGGGCCCCTGTCGCCCTCTTACAGAATAAATTACATGAAAACAAACCTGAAGAAAGTAATGCTCTCTTAAGCATGATACTCCAAGCAAACCTCATGTAACCACATAGTAAAAGTATCACAGTGTTATATGGGTACATATACAGTATATCATGATGGTGTAAATGATGTAAAAATGTGTTTTTTTGTATAAATAACGTGACTTTTTTCCCCGCTCGGCTATGCTGGGGGCCCGATGTGGTTTGTTCTTTTCACGGGGCCCAAAATTCCTGGCTCCGCCCCCCCTGGTTGCGTGTTTGCGGGCCACTTGTGTGTGCGTGCGTACATACGTGTACGTGTGTGTGTGCGTGCGTACGTGCACCGTACCTTACGTGTAAGCCTCCGCTCGCTGTGCGCAGGCTTACGGCGGCGTGGCTCTGAACCCGAGGGGAGATAACGCAGCGCCCCGAGTCGCTCCCAACACATGTAATCTCATTCCGGTGGGTTCCGCTCCTGTTTCTCGTGATGCGTTTATGTGCGCGCGGCGGCGAAAGTAGGCCTCGTGTTTATGAGATTAATTTGGATTAAAATATCGAGCAGCCGTATGGGACGCCGTGCCAAACACACACACCCGGGATGTTGGCGGCGACCGCGAGCGGCGGCACGTTCCTCCTCCCTCTTGATGAACGCACGTTTGCATTCATGTAATAATTCTGTATATTTGTGAAATTTCGATGAGAGGAAGTGAGTTGAGGTGTAAAACGGACATTTCCACCAAATACAACCGGCAAAAAAACGCATTAAGAACATCCACGTCACCGATTGGCTAATTGGGTGACCGCTACGGGGAGTGGGCGGGACTCGCCAGCCCAGGTGAACGCAGCCAGCGACCCGACACCCGCTGGCAGGCAGCAAGCGAGTGGCTCCGTGGTAATGCGTCTCGCGGCTGTTTATGATAATTACAGTCTTGCGCGTTCGACGGAAGGTGAGAGGTTATGCGCCGCTAATGGGCCGACAACAGCCTCGCTTTGTGCATTACACTGGAAAACACGTGTTTTATGAACTCAGCGGCAGAGAGACACAGAGACAGAGAGAGAGAGAGAGGGAGAGAAAGAAAGAGAGAGGGAGAGAGGGCGAGAGGGATGGAGGGCGGAAGGGAGGGAGGGAGAGAGGGAGAGAGAGGGAGAGAGAGACGGAGAAAGAGAGAGAGCAGGAGAAGAGGGAGGGAGAAGAGAGAGAAAGAGAGAGATGGGGAGAGAGAGACGGGGAAAGAGGGTTGGAGAGGGAAGAGAGGGAGGGAGGGAGTAGAGGAAAGAAAGAGAGCAGCGGAGAGGCGAGAGAGACGGGGAAAGAGAGAGAGAGAGAGAGGGGGGGAGAGGGAGGGAAAGGGTGGAGGAGAGAGGGAGAGAGAGAGAGGAGAGAGAGAGAAGGAGAGGAGAGAGCGACAGGGGAGAGGAGACAGAGAGGATGTGAGAGAGAGAGAGAGATGGAAGACAAGAGAGATAGGAGAGAGGGAAGAACTGTGGGGAGACACAGAAGGGAGAGAGGAGAGAGAGGGGGGAGAGAGTGAGAGAGAGAGGAGGGAAGGGGGAGAAAGGGGCAATTGACTTCAGAAGGGAGGCGGGCGGGGGGGGGGGGGATGAGGTTGTCACATTTGGAGATGAAGTGATGAATGGAGCCATGGGGGTTCCTCCTCAGAGGAGGCGTGCGGCTTATATCTGACCGCCGGCCATTATTATTGGGTTGTTTTTTTGCGGCTTGATTGATTTAATTCCAGCCGCCCCCCAGAGAAAGATTGTTAGCGGTTACCGGGGATCATCGCGCTCGTCTCGTCCGTTCTCTCCAAAGTGTGCCCTCCCTTTTCAGTCTGTGTGTATAAAAGAAAGCATAAATGTACAGACGTGTAGAAGATATAAAAGCGGTTTTAGAGGCCCCAGGAGTCCGGACGCCCGCCGAGTCCCGAAGGCACGGGGGGAAAAAAAATAGAGCGGTAAAGCGGCCCGCCGTTGCCGTAGGAACGTTTCTCCGTGGCGACCACGTGCTTCTGCTGGAAGCTGCGCTGCGGCTCCGTTGCCATGGCGATACCCGCCAAATCAAACACGGCGAGCAGCGTGGTGGCTTCTGGTTCACGGAGCTGCTGCTTGTGTGCTCCAGGGTGTGGCCACCGGGAGGAGGACATACTGTAGATGCTGAATGGCGTGTAGCAGCCCTTAGTGTGTGTGTGTGTGCGTGTGTGTGTGTGTGCGTGTGTGTCTGTGTGTGTGTGTGTGCGTGTGTGTGTGTGCGTGTGTGTGTGTGTGTGTGTGTTAGCTCTTCAAATGCTGTCGTGGGCAATCCTCCATATAGGTATAGCCGAGCGAGATACTTCACCATCGTAGTATACTGTGTATATATATACTGTATATATTTCACAATGTGAATACATTAGTGTGAAATATGAATGCTATTTGTGAACACATCTCAGTGGTCGCTTCTGTGGGCACAAGAAACAAGACACACACACACACACACACACATACAGACACACACACACACACACAGACACACACACACACACACTCACTCAGTCACTCAGTCACTCACACACACACACAAGCATACAAACGCACAACAACACACACACACAACACACAACACACAACACAACACACACACACACACACACACACACAGACACACACACACACACACACACACACATCACACACACGTATCTCGAGGGCTTTCATCAGCCTTAACATCAGTAGTGGCCAGCGGTAGCGGTTCCAGGCAGGAGATGGCTCACACCTGGTCGGCTATAATATCATCAACCCTACATTTAAATATTCTATATTGTTATCGTATATTCTTGTATTATATTGATATCCAATATTATTATTATTATTATTATTATTATTTATTAACATCATTACACATTATTATCCTATAATATTATTATCATTATTAGTAAGTGTCTTTATTATTATTATGTATTTCATGCTTATTATTAGATGTTTGTTGATTGGTTGTTGTTGTTGTTGTTGTTGTCATAAGTGTGATTATTACTGAAAACCAGTATCTCTCTCCTGTCTGTTCTCTCTTGTTTGTTTGTTGACACGTTGCTTTGTCTCGCTAATCATCCTCATTTCAAACTGACCCACAGAAGCCACTAGAATATCTGAAAGCTGTTCTGCAATCTCTTTATTTTCTGCTTTTAATTACTCGAGGAACAACAGAGTGTGAGGCAGATGGTGCACAAGTTGAGGTAATGAACAAAAACAAGTGAATGGAAAGAGACGGTGAGAGCAAAGACGAAGAAAATATCAAATATTATATTCAATATGAAGAGATAAATAGAAAACATGACATTAATGACTCTGCCAGCCTTGCCTGTGTCTGTGCCCTGTGTGAGTGTGTGTGTGTGTGTGTGTCTGTCTGAGTGTGTGAGTGTATGTGTGTGTGTATGAATGTGTGTGTGTGTGTGTGTGTGTGTGTGTGTGTGTGTGTGTGTGTGTGTGTGTGTGTCTGTGTGTGTATGTGTGTGTGTGTGTGTGTGTGTGTGTGTGTGTGTGTGTGTGTGTGTGTGTGTGTGTGAGTGTATGTGTGTGTGTATGATGTGTGTGTGTGTGTGTGTGTGTGTGTGTGTGTGTGTCTCTGTGTGTGTGTGTGTGTGTCTGAGAGAGAGAGAGTGTTTCTTTGGGACAGTCTACCACCATCCCTTATCTTATTGACAGTGCATGTGGGCCACTGAGGGTCTGGGCAGGAGGCCCCGCGGAGCCCGGGAGCCGCAGAGTCCTTGATACCGGGAGGCGGGATGGGGGGTGGGGGTTATCTCTTAATGTGGCCACGCCTTTGTGCCCACTGTGGTCCCCTTCTCCCCTCCCTCACACACACACACACACACACACACACACACACACACACACATAGACACAGATTAGCTGTGAGACACACTCCTCAATCCCCCAGCCAGAGAGTGGTGTTCATATGGTCCACCCAACCCACCCTACACACACACACACACACACACACACACACACACACACACACACACACACACACACACAGCCCCAGAGAGCCGATATCACAGCATCTCACACCTCTTCACGAATCCTTTTCATCGGGTGTTATCGGGTATCGGTGTCACGTATCACCAACAGCATCCCCTCACCCGCCTCCCTCACCCCTCCTCACCCCTGAATGTCAGTAACCCCCTGCTGTGTTTCTGTGTCTCCCCCCCCCCCCACACACACACACACACACACACACACTTACAGGAGGAGCCGTACGTGATGTTCAAGAAGTCGGACAAGCCGCTGTACGGCAACGACCGCTTCGAGGGCTACTGCATGGACCTGCTGCGGGAGCTGGCCGCCATCCTGGGCTTCAGCTACGAGGTGCGGCTGGTCGAGGACGGCAAGTTCGGCGCCCAGGACGAGGCGTCGGGCCAGTGGAACGGCATGGTGCGCGAGCTCATGGACCACGTGAGTAGCCGCGGTCGCGGCGCCCGTGCTGGTGGTGCATAATATCGCACACGGGTGACCTCTCGCACCAGAGGTCGGAGGAGGAGGGTGGGGTGGAGGTGGAGGGAGGAGTGGAGGAAGAAGGGAGGGGGAGAGGAGGAGGAGGAGGAGAGGAGGAGAGGAGAGGAGGAAGAGGAGGAAGGAGGGAGGAGGAGGAGAGGGAGGTGGTGGTGGTGGAGGAAGTAGGATGGTGGTGTGGTGATGGTGGGTGGGGTTGGAGGAGGTGGGGGGGGGGATTTAGCGAGACAAAGCAACGTGTCAACAAACAAACAAGAGAGAACAGACAGGAGAGAGATACTGGTTTTCAGTAATAATCACACTTATGACAACAACAACAACAACAACATCAATAATAATATGAATAATAATAATAATAAAGACACTACTAATAATGATAATAACAATAATATTAATATTAATAATAACAATAATATTAATAATAATAATTATGATGTTAATAATAATAATAATAATAAAAATATAATATATGATATAATATAATAATAATATAATAACAATAATATTAATAATAATAATAATGATGTTAATAATAATAATAATAATAATAATAATAATAATATATGATATAATATAATACTAAATATACATAATATTTAATATTTAAATGTAGGATGATGATATTTAGCGACCAGTGTGAGCATCTCCTGCTGGAACGCTACCGCTGCCACTACTGATGTAAGGCTGATGAAAGCCCTGAGATACGTTTGTGTGTGTGTGTGTGTGTGTGTGTGTGTGTGCGTGTGCGTTTGTATGCTTGTGTGTGTGTGTGTGTGTGTGTGTGTGTGTGTGTGTGTGTGTCTGTGTGTGTGTGTGTGTGTGTGTGTGTGTGTGTGTGTGTGTTGTGTGTGTGTGTGTGTGTGTGTGTGTGTGTGTGTGTGTGTGTGTGTGTGTGTCTTGTTTTCTTGTGCCCACAGAAGCGACCACTGAGATGTGTTCACAAATAGCATTCATATTTCACACTAATGTATTCACATTGTGAAATATATACAGTGTATATATACACAGTATACTACGATGGTGAAGTATCTCGCTCGGCTATACCTATATGGAGGATTGCCCACGACAGCATTTGAAGAGCTAACACACACACACACACGCACACACACACGCACACACACACGCACACACACACACGCACACGCACACGCACACACACACACACACACGCACACACACACACTAAGGGCTGCTACACGCCATTCAGCATCTACAGTATGTCCTCCTCCCGGGGCCACACCCTGAGCACACAAGCAGCAGCTCCGTGAACCAGAAGCCACCACGCTGCTCGCCGTGTTTGATTTGGCGGGTATCGCCATGGCAACGGAGCCGCAGCGCAGCTTCCAGCAGAGCATGTGGTCGCCACGGAGACGTTCCTACGGCAACGGCGGGCCGCTTTACCGCTCTATTTTTTTTCCCCCCGTGCCTTCGGGACTCGGCGGGCGTCCGGACTCCTGGGGCCTCTAAAACCGCTTTTATATCTTCTATACGTCTGTACATTTATGCTTTCTTTTATACACACAGACTGAAAAGGGAGGGGCACACTTTGGAGAGAAGGGACGAGATGACGCGATGATCCCCGCTAACCGCTAACAATCTTTCTCTGGGGGGCGGCTGGAATTAAATCAATCAAGCCGCAAAAAACAACCCAATAATAATGGCCGGCAGTCAGATATAAGCCGCACGCCTC
>PIJE02001424.1:125318-127818 GCA_002895965.2 Coryphaenoides rupestris
TGGGTTGAGGACCACCGCCTCCATGCTTGCAACACAACTGCTCCCCCCCCCCCCCCCCCCCCCATGGGGATAATAAAGTAAAGACTTCCAATCTACTGCACTCTCGCCACACACACACACACCTGACCCTCAACGTCCCGTGTTCCTGTGAAGAGCACCGTCGCCGGGCCGCATCGCTCCCCTCTCTCCCTCCACTTCAAGCCCCGAGACGGGTTTTGTAATTGCAAATCAACTCTTTAATTCAGCCTTCGTGAGGCTGGAGGGCTTCTGAAGGGTTTTTTTTTATTAATAGGGGGAAATTATTCATGGCGGCGGCGGATGCGGCGGAGTGAGCGGAGAGGGAGACGGGAGGTCAGCATCTGAGAGGCTCACAGCTCGGGGCGGTTGGAGGAGGCGTCTGCGCTCCGTGCGCGCGAGTGACGACGACGACGACGCAGCGACCCCCGCGACCCCGCGACCCTCCCCGGATGGATCTTAAGTGACTCCGGGATTCTCACTTTGAGGCGGATGTGGATGTGGAGGAATGGGGGTACGCGGCGTTCGTGATCACGGAAGCACGGATGTCACGGAACACGCTTCCCGCGAGTCTTATGAGACACGAGTTGAGGCCGGCGTGAAGGCGCGCACACACACACAACGCCCGCACACACACACGCCCGCCACACACACACACACACACACAGAGACACGCCACACACTCGAGCGTGAGGATGAATGAGTAAAGTACCTTTTCGAGTCCCTCCTCCTTCAGGCTGATGACGTCCAGGTCAAAGTCTGTCCTCAAACCGTTGGTCCTGTTAAACATGATCCTTCCAGTCAGGCCATCCCAGTGAGCCTGAATAGAGAGAGAGACAGAGACAGTATTTTTGATATATTTTTGGATATTTTATTTTTTTACCTATCTGCATATATTTGGTTCTTTATAAGTATATTTTAGAAACTCATATTTATACATTTGATTGCAATATTGCAGCTTTGTTTACATATTTCTTATTTGCCACTCGCTTTGGCGATGTGGATGTACGTTTCCCATGACAATAAAGCTCTTTAAATTGAATTGAAATTGAATTGAATTGAGAGAGACAGACAGAGAGAGAGACAGACAGAGAGACAGACAGAGAGACAGACAGAGAGACAGAGAGACAGACAGAGAGACAGACAGAGAGTGACAGATAGAGACAGAGAGACAGACAGAGAGACAGAGAGACAGACAGAGAGACAGACAGAGAGACAGAGAGACAGAGAGAGACAGAGAGACAGAGAGAGAGACAGAGAGACAGACAGAGAGACAGACAGAGAGACAGAGAGACAGACAGAGAGACAGACAGAGAGCTTCACATCTCCTCCACACATCTTCGCATTCAGAAGTTTAACGCAAGGTTCAAGTAAACACATCCTCGGCCGTGGACAATTTCACATTTGTCATAGACACACGGACACACACACACACACACACACACACACACACACACACACGGACAGATACAAACACACACACACACACACACACACACACACACACACAGACACACCACACCAGCAACACATATTAGGACTTCCTCACAGTCTAAAGGCAACTTCACAGCGAGCTTGAGAAGAGAGGCAAGGAGGGCTGCATCGGCGGTGGAGGGCAATTATTGGATGTGTACAAACGCCGGGGGGGGGGGCTCGATGGCGAACAATTCACCATGAAAGTGGCTGAGAGCAGTAAAAGTGTTCCTTCTCCCTTCCCTTTCTTCCCGACCACGCCGAATGTGTCTGTGCTCTGGGTTCCCGGGCGGTGGGCTGTGGGCTGTGGGCTGTGGGCTGTGAGCGTCGTGCTATCTTTAGAAGAGCACCGAGTTGCGGGTCTGGGCATCAATCTTGACGCCGCTGGCAGGAGGCCTCAGACTCGGTGTCCTTCAGCGCCGAGCTCGTTGAGACGGACGCAGTCGTCACGCGTCCGTCTCAACGCCACGTGGTCCCGCCAAACTGTGAAGGTCGGGAGTGATGTTGAGGCCGTGCCTATATGTTATATGTTCTATGTTCTATGTTATATGTTCTAGTTCTACGTATATGTTCTATGTTCTATGTTATATGTTATCGTCCACCAACATGCCAGTAGCAGCAGGCAGGCCTGGTCGACCGGCTCCTACGCTGGCGTGTGGGTAGCGTGGTGTTGGAGGCCCGGGGGGCGGGGTCTCTTTGTGTTCAAAAAGGGCGGGGACATCAAAGGGGGTGTGACATAACGCTTCGGATGAAAAAACGGAGGCAATAAAACGGGGGGGGGGGGGTGGTATGAGGGTCAGAGAGAAGATAATGACGCAAGAAAGAAAATGGCACCGCAAATAGGCACGGTCATTTTACAATCAGTAAAATACTGTTGTTTCTTCTGTATTTTACTTCTTTTACTTGTATTGTTATTCTATTAGGCGTATACACTTTACATGTATTAATCTATTGTTTTTATTCTCGTGTATTTTTAAGTGACCTCTGGCACAAGAATTTCCTTCGAGATGAA
>PIJE02001425.1:7844-12844 GCA_002895965.2 Coryphaenoides rupestris
GCTCCTCATCCCTCCTCCTTGTAAAAAAAAAAACATCCTGATATTTATTCTGTACATCGAACCAATCACACCACTGGGGAGAAAGGAGGGGAGAGGGAGGAGAGGGGAGGGAGGAGAGGGGGAGGAGAGGAGGAGAGGAGGGAGAGGGAGAGGGAGGAGGGAGAAGGGAGGGGAGGAGAGGGGAGAGAGGGGGAGAGGGAGGGGGAGGGAGAGGGGGAGGAAGAAGGGGGAGGGAGAAGGGAGAGAGGGGAGGGAGGAGAGGGGAGAGAAGGGGGAGGAAGCAAGGGTGGAGGGAGAGGGAGAGAGGGGAAGGGGGGGAGGGAGGGGAACCCGTTGACATTGACGAAGGAATAAATCACTGTCCGTCATAAACATTTAGTGTCAGACAGCCGTCGTTTACAGACATTTTCTAATCACCCCTTGGAGGGAGGGAGGGAGGGGCGGGGGGGGGAGAATCTCATCTCATGACTTCTCGAACGGTGACCACCACCACCACCACCACCACCACCACCACCACAATAAAATCAGCCGCAATAACAATAACAACAAGCTTTTTTTTTTTCTCTCTCTCCCTTCAATTTTCTTTTGTAATGACTCCTGTGGCGGGAGAAACATTACAACTGTAGAAGTAAAGTTGTTCCAGTTAAACGGCAGAACCTTCCGGACATACTGGGAAGTGTTCGCCGTCATCTGACTTCCAGGCGGTTCTTTAATATTCCTCACCTACCTCGGGGCCGTGCTGTCACCCGTTTCCAATACTTTTCTTTATAGTACTTTTTAATAGTCTTGTTCTTTTTTTTTTTCATTATTATTGTTATCTAAAAAAAAGAAAAAACAACGGGTGAACTTAAGTGTGTTGTAAGTTGCAAACGCACTCTTCGACCCCCCGCGAAGAGACCAGCTGAAACCCGGCGGTGGACAAATAAAAATGTCTGCTGTGGAGTCACGACAGAATCCAGGTTACACGGACCACCGTGTCCAGCATGGCCCCCCCGTCCCCCCAGCTGTTCAGTGCAACGGTGTTGAAATGGATCGCCGGTGGCCCCCTTATATCTATAAAAACGAAAAGCTCAAGAGTCCATTTTAGAGAGTTGTCGAAGGTGACGAGCGTCGACAAAATATAGGAAGCGCTGAGGTGTCAAAGCTGTACGCCGGACCTTTAAAACATCCGCCAATCAGTTCTCTACTCGATCGGGCAATGTAATCCAATTATACAATTATATATGCGATCCTTTCATACAAAAATGTGATTGTATGACCTCCAAGTATGGTTTTTAATGCCTTGAAACACTTTAGCAATGTAACTAAGCCAATTTTGTAGCAGGTCTTATCCAAATCAGTTCCTTTGCCTGGATCACTATAAGCCCCACAATTAAAATTAAGAACAAATTATTTTCCTTATCTATGTCCATTAATGGTCATTGAGTTAAAAGCGATCAGGCTTATTAAATGGAAGACAAAAAGCCCCAACATGATATGATTAAATTTTTCGTAAAACTAGCCTTGTAATCTTTGACACCATTTTGGATGGAAATTGAATGGTATGATTAAAAGGGACTGAACAGTAAACAGCACATTCACAAAGAAAGAAAAAACAGTTGAAACTGTCAAAAGGTTATTCCGTGCGATGACAAAGTCAAGAGACCGGACGAGATAAACATTAAAATGTCACAAGTAATTGGATCAAGGAAGAACACGGGGGGGGGGAAACGTAATCCGCAGCTGGCAACGTGGCTATCAACGCCCAGCGCGTTAACAGAGAGAGAGATATACAGAGAGAGAGAGACAGAGAGAGAGAGAGAGAGAGAGAGAGAGAGAGAGAGAGAGAGAGAGAGAGAGAGAGAGAGAGAGAGAGAGAGAGAGAGAGAGAGAGAGAGAGAGAGAGAGAGAGAGAGAGAGAGAGGGAGAGAGAGAGAGAGAGAGAGAGAGAGAGAGAGAGAGTGTGTGTCTATGAAAGCGGGTGTGGTGGTGGATGGTGGTGGATGGTGGTGGGTGGTGGTGGTGGTGGTGGTGGTGTTGGAGGGGGTGAAGTGATATATCTCTGGATGTTATTAGATCAAAGTGAACCTGACCTTCAATTAAAGCGAGACACAAACTCGCGCCAGTTCTTCTGGTCGTTGGAGATATCAAGTCTCAGGGTCAGAGGTCAAGTTATTCCATCGCTCGCTGTGTTTGGCTGTGTGGCTCCGCTCCAAGGCCGTGGCGCGGTGTCAGCAAATGTCGCCGCGCTGTTCAGTCACGTTCCCCCGGCGAACCCACCAAGTCCTGCCATTTACAAAAGTCGTCTCTAAAATGTGAATGTAAAACTGAACATTAAAGTACATATACATTTTGACGCTTGATCGTGATTACTATCGCTGCTCTGCAAGAAATATGTTTCACCCAGTCTGTGGATCACACTCAATCAGTTCTGTTTGGGTGGAGATTGTTTCTGCAGTCTGCAGTTAATCTACTGAAATGTCTCCTATAGATGAAGCTGTCGTGGATACACTTTAGCTATACACTTCCATCTCAATGCACTTGTTTTAATGCAGACGCCACCTTTATGCTATACTGGGGGGGGGGGGGGGGGGTGGTGACAGCCGAGACATCCGCCTTTGGAGCTTTTACCCCCTCGACGTGGCTCCTCGTCTCTCCTCCGCCGTCTCACCGCAGCCTCATCGCCCCGCAGCCTCATCACCCCGCAGACTCACCTCCACAGTGGAGACGGTGGCAACGGCGGCGGCGGTGGCGGCGGCGGCGGCGGCGGCGGCGGTGGCGGCGGCGGCGGCGGTGGCGGTGGTGCGAGGAGAGGAGAATCACATGGGGAGGAGAAGACAGTGCGTGCGAGCCTGGGCAGCGGGAAGAGAGAGAGAGAGAGAGAGAGAGAGAGAGAGAGAGAGAGAGAGAGAGAGAAGGAGCGAGGGAGAGAGAGACCTAGAAAGAGAGAGAGGGATCGGGAGATGTTTCAGTGATATTGAAGCTCCCCCCAGACCTTCGGGAGCGAGGAGTCGCTGACTCCGGGACTTTTACCCTTCCTCGCCTTTTATTGCTGAGGCGCCATTATTGCATTTCCTTCTGTAAGCCATATGGATGATGGGGGGGGGGGGGGGGGGGGAGGCGTGGGCATTACAGGGGAGTGGAGGACTGAGAGCTTCCTGCCCCCCACCCCCCACCCACCCTGCCTGCCCCCCCATTACACCGCAGGCTACAGATACACTTTCACCCTTCAGTCTCGTCTCCAGATTGCTCGACAGCGGCGCAAGATCAGAGGAGCCCAGGAGCGCAGGAGGTGCAGACAGAGAGCAGGAGGTGCAGACAGAGAGCAGGAGGTGCAGACAGAGAGAGCAGGAGGTGCAGACACACACACACACACACACACACACACACACACACACACACACACAGGGAGAGACGGAGAGGTGAGCGAGAAGGAGCCAAGGAGAGGAGTCTGGAAAAGGCAGATATGATGACATGAGGACATGATGACATGAGGACATGAAGGTGTCGCACAGATTAGATTTATATGATTACATTTTCGGTTTGTCTGACAAAACAAAAGAAAACAAAAACCCTCCGTATTCACGCTTCAGAAGAATCTTCTCCCCCAGAACATGTATTGAACCAACTGGACTCCCCTGCAACTTGTGAAGCGTTGCTTATCTCGATCAAAAAAAAAAAAAAGACATGAAGGGGAATTAGCATGGTGGCTTCAAGACATGCACTGTATCTCAGATGGCCTCATATGTCAGTGCTGACTGTAGAGTAGCGTGTGATCACCGTTTCAACTACGCTAAAGCAGCTAACCGTAGAGCTAAAATGGGAAGCGGATTGCATTTGTACATCGCTTCACAGTATCGCCTGACATTCACCAACGGCGGCGTCAACCGCGGGACACCTCGACACGCAGCTAGGCAGAGCCCGGGGATTAAACCAGCAACCGTTTTGTTGCTAGACCCGCTCTTACCTCCTGAGCTACCGCCAACCCCCTAAGGTCAGCAGAATCACATTTTGCCACGGCCAACTACGGATGTTGTGTCTAACCGCTATATTTGGTCGCCCATAGCGATCAGCATTATTAATGCACACTGTTAGGCCTTTAATTTGATTTAATGGCATTATACTCTGAATCTCGTTGACCTTGTGACATTGTAGAGTGGCTGTTCTTTGAAACTTTTCTATGCTCTCTCCAAGTATGATCCTGATATGGAGTGAGAGTAATGAACGGTGAGGATGGAAGAGATGTAATCCGTCCCATTGCTAGGAGAACAGAGACAGATGGATGAGTGGATTGTTGACGCTGGAATAGAGCTGGATGCATCGGCGGCCATGACACCACACAGCGGGGGAAGAGGAGGAGTAATCGGGAAGAACAAGGAAGACACATACACACACACAGATGGCCACACACATACATACAGACACACACATAGGCGCGCGCGCACACACATATACACACAAAACGGCACACACACACACACACACACACGTACACACACAAATACAAAACTACATAATCCATAAATCCATAAATGTATTCACATGAATAAAAAACGACATAATCCATCAATGAGCATTCACATGATGCCGCGCGCACACACACACACACACACACACAGTAAGCATTTGTCAAAATGATGTGTTTATCAAAGGATGCGTTGCACAAAATACTAAGAAACAACCCCCCCCCCCTCCTCCCCCACCCCTCCGGTGCATCTGTCTCTCATCCAAATCTTTGTGTGTGTGTGTGTGTGTGTGTGTGTGTGTGTGTGTTCACCAAGCATGGCAGGCATTTTGTTTGATCATGCTATTACGGCGGAGCACATGCACACCACCACGTTCCGGAGGACGGATACATCCAAACAGATGTCGAAACAAAGAGAGATCGAGGCATGACGGCACAGAGAGAACGACAGAGAGAGAGAGAGAGAGAGAGAGAGAGAAAGAGCGAGAGAGAGAGGGAGGGAGGATGACAGGAGACGACTGCGTCTGTCTCTGCACGCACTCGACCTTGACACTGC
>PIJE02001425.1:25344-30344 GCA_002895965.2 Coryphaenoides rupestris
CACACACACAGGAGTTTCCTGCATTAGACTCGTGAAATGAGCGCCGTGCGAGAGCTGGGAGAAGGGAGAACCAGGTGGAGCGTAGATCTGCCAGAGGGCGTGCAGCGCGAAGGATCCGAGGCGCGTACCGCCCCGCCCCCCCCCCGCCTCTCCCTACACCCTACCCCCCCATGCTCCATTTTACCTAACCCCACCACCTCTGTACCCACATCCCCCCCAGGCCCTCCCCAATTCGTCACAGATCACGCAGCGGCCGCCTGTCTTAGGAACGGTCCAGTTACAGTCTGGACGAGGAGATCACCAACTCCTCAGCAGAAGCCCGGCTGATAGCACGATGTTCCGCAAGGGGGGGGTGGAAAAACACTCGGTTCGTGTTTTCCAACAGGGAGAGAGAGAGAGACAAAAAGTGTGCTCGGCTGTGTAAACACCATGACACACAGACACACACACACACACACACACACACACACACACACACACACACACACACACACACACACACACACACACACACACACACGCGCACACACACACACACACACCCACACACACACACACAAACGGCAAGGTGGCTATGATCAAAGGAGGCAGGTAATGCCAAGCTATTCCAGATTGGGCTGGTATGAGGCAATCAAGATGCCCCCCCACCCCCCTTTTTTGTGGCTATTTTCCTTTCGCCGCCATGACGACCTTTCACCCCGTGAGCATCTGCACAAAAGGTGTACTCTAGAGAGAGAGAGAGAGAGCGAGAGCGAGAGAGAGAGAGAGACAGAGACAGAGACAGAGAGTGAGAGAGAGAGAGAGAGAGAGAGAGAGAGCGAGAGACATAGCCTCCTCCTGGTCTCACCATGCCTGCCCCCCCCCCCCCCCCCCCCCCCCCCCCCCTGGACTGAACAACAATAGCTCTAGGAATGTGAGCAGGTGAGGAGACAGATTGAGGAATTGGTAGTTTAGACGTGACTTCGGCGCTGCCAAAAATAAAGCTCCCCCGGTGGGGGATGCAACTCCAGAAGAGGCACTCGCGCGCAGCTGCGTTTTGCGTGTCATCTTGTGATCCAACTCCTGCGCCTCCTGACTGGACTGCTATTGAGTGGTACCGCTAATCTCATTGACATGATGGCTTACGCCGCTCTGTGAATCCTCAGAGCTCACAATTGTGAACTGGGGCGTTTGGCAAACTCTTTATGCGGGAATTCTCTGGATCTGTCTACTCTCAACACCTATTGATTCGCGGCGGGCATCCTCGGTCCACTTTCCGAACAACTATTGGATGAATTCACCAAAATGGTAGGAGGTCGCACCACCGTGCGTCTCACTCCTCGCTGTATAATTCTCATTGCGTGAGCCGCGCTGTGATATATAGCGTTGCGGCAGAAGGAGTGCCCAACCGCAATAGGTGAAATTCACTGAGTGCTGTTGTTTATCTTCTCTCGTCTCTTATGTCTCGCTCGGAATGTTCAAACCGTGTCCGGCGGGTCCGTCCGAGTCCATACATATCTCTGCTTTGCACAGACATGGCAACGGTGGACCGAAACTCTGGCTCTGCATCTACATACTTAGTGTGTGAGGTGTCCTCCAGCAGCTAGGCGATCCGAGTCGCGCTCCTCCTTGGTGTACTCGTGACAGCGTCGTTGACTGGTGATGATGGGAAAGATTTACACACACCGGCGTATATGTGGCGTCTGCCGCGCTCGATGATTTCGCTCGGCGAACGTCATCGAATGCATCTTGCTTCGTGTGTTTGGATGATTCGACTGGCTGTGGGCTTTATTAGCTGGGCCACATGCTCATAAGTGGCTCTAATTAATTGGTGAGTAAAGCTAATTGCGTCTGTAGAGGTGATTTCTGGCGTTAAAGATGTAGTGATAACATAATACAGGTATCATGTGTGAATACTGCTAGAGAGCATGAAATAGGGTATTTTTGCATTGTCACAATTATACTATACCAGCGTTACCACACAAGAGAAAAAGGGAAGCACCGCCGGAAGGCCGAAGGAAGGCTCAAGTGCACCAAGCAGAGCAAGGAGTTGCAGGGTTTCTGGGAGAAAATTGCTAATGTTTAATTATGAATCACATCTGAAAATAGCACACACTTGGAAGCGGTTCCTGAAATATTAAAATATTCAGTTTGCTGCCGACTGTTGACGTTCAGTATATATTTTAAACCCATTTCAGGTTTTTTTGACACTGCTGAATTGAACTAATTACGAACTGTGTGATGCTACATGGCTAGCCGCACAATCATAACATTCACCATCATACATCATCACGTACAAGTTAAATAATCACGCAAACACACACAGCAGCCTCTGTTTCATGTAAAATACATACTGATAAGCATCGACACAGATAACCATACAATGTATACTTATGACAGCGTTGCCACTGTGATAGAGAGGTGTCTGATCCTGGCCAAAACAAGAATACCCCAAAAGCAGGACGTAATCCACTCATTGGACTCCCTGGAATAGTCCATTCCATTTCAGTCAGGGGGTGAATTTTTTATACTGTTGGGTAAAGTTATAAGAAAAGGTAGTGTGTGTGTGTGTGTGTGTTTGTATTACTATATATTGGCTACATATTAGTTTTGTATAACAATGTATAACTGGGTATATTTTCCCTCCTTTTAACATTGAGCAGGCAGTTTTCTTCAATGCCAGACGTGAGTATGAAATGGTATAAAGCATTGCTGTATGTGCACCTCCACCACCACCAGTGGCTGTGTTTCTTTTTTCGGTGAATAAAACACCTATTATTATTATTGCCTGGGTTTCTGTGGTTCCTTCGGTGGTTCCTCACATGAACATCAATATATTTTGTCTTTATACATAAATACGTACATAAATACAAAAATAACAATGGCTTTGCATGGAGGTTGAATCAGGCCAGTTGGGGAGGTAGTTGACTCAAAAAAAATATCACAGTTTAGTTTGTGCTAATCTCTCAAAAGCCCCAGCAGGTGGCTGTATTTAGAAGGTGCTAGATTGAATATTCATACGTCTTCTCCACAGCCCGTCTGACATGTCTAAAACACCTGTAAGAATAGAGGTGTGATAGACAAAACAGATGTGTGTGTGTGTGTGTGTGTGTGTGTGTGTGCATGTGTGTGTGTGTGCACGTGTGTGTGTGCGTGCATGTGCATGTGCGTGTGCATGTGTATGTGTGTGTGTGCGTGCATGTGCATGTGCGTGTGTATGTGTTTTTCTGCATTGCCTACACATCTGGCATCTCAGTAGGATAGCATTGTTCATTGCATTTCTCCCTGTTCTGGAAAGATGCATATTCAGTTGTTTCTTTCTTGTGGTTGTCTTCGAGACAGTACACCGCAGGATCTGAGAAATCTGTTAAGAAAGTCTACAGCAGTCTATACAGCAGTCTGTACAGCAGTGTACAGCAGATCACATCAGTCTGTCTGTGCAGTTCTGATCAGCATGTGTGTCCGTGTGTGTGTGTGTGTGTGTGTGTGTGTGTGTGTGTGTGTGTGTGTGTGTGTGTGTGTGTGTGTGTGTGTCTGTGCATTTCTGTGTGTGTGTGTGTGTTTGTGTGTCTGTGTGTGTCCGTGTGTGTTAGTGTGTGTGTGTGTGTGCGTGCACACATGCGTAACTGTCTATAGGCCTATTTACTGCATTGTGTACGGGCTGCTAATTTAGCATGGAAATCAATGTTAAATACGTACGTCTCTGAGGGCATTGCGCGCACTGGCGACGTGAGGGTGAATTACAGATTGAAACCTCAACAAGAATCAACGCTTCTGCGGGGATTTATCGAATGTATAATTCATCACGGCCCCAAAGAAGCATTTTTTATCACAGAGTCAAGGGGAGCTTATCAGCCACACATGTTCCCTCAGTGCAAGCAAACGACTATTTTCGCCAACAAAGCTATGCTAATGCAGTCAACAGGGTATCTATTCCCCATCAACCCCATTAGAATAATGCCATTCCCACTTATTTTCCCACACTTTGTTTTTGCCGTCTTATAGTGTACGTCTCTTTTCCAAACCCGGGATCGCTGGTCCCTCAGTAGGGCGCACACACAACAGCACTAATATACACACACATGCACGGACACACATACACACAGACACACACACACACACACACACACGCACACACGCACACAAATGGGCACACATACACAAACACACAGGATTCCACGGTGGAATGATATGAAGCCGAATAGCACAAAGCAACACAATTCAATACAAACGGACAAAAGCGATACATCCGCCAAAACGATGGCGATTTAAAAGCGAGAACATTGCGGCATTATCGTTTGATCACCGTCTACTAACGATTGCCTTGGCTAAGGAGTGCACGAAGGATTGAGACGTTTCACGGCACAGAGGGCCACGCTTCGAGCGAACCCCCGTGTTCGAATTCGCCTCTCGTTATTTACTGCACGGCAATTCTTTCGCTCTCCTTCCGATAATTGGATCATGTCTGGAAATCGCTGTCTCCTCTAACGCGTGGCGCGTTGTCGCCAGATAAACAGTATCAAATGTAACTTTCCTCGCGTCTATTGTGGTGCCGCGGCGGTGCGCTTACATTTAGAGATAGGCATTGAGCTCGTCTCGCTCGCCTCGCGCTGTCAACGCGCGGCGTTAGCGGAGGAGAAGCGAAGACGCGCGGCTTCCAGAGGGTTGAGGTCAGCCTTGCTGGAGGCCCTAATTGTGTGAAAAACAGTGAATGTATTTCTTTCGTTGTTTTTGAAGAATATTAACTCCATGGACGTGGGGATTTAAACTAAGTCTGCGTGTGTGTGTGTGTGTGTGTGTGTGTTTGTGTGTTTCTGTGTTGTGCCTGAGATAAATAAAATGGATGAAAAGAGTTTCCCGCGTGACGGGGGCCTATAGGAATGCGTGCAAAAACAGAAAACAGAGGCCCGATTAAACATATGTCTGATAACTTGATAACGCGGAGAGAAAACGCAGCAAATGAAACCCACGCGCGGTGACGCAGGGAACGTGATGAAGAGCACGGGAAACACACATGGACA
>PIJE02001425.1:35344-42844 GCA_002895965.2 Coryphaenoides rupestris
CCACGGAGCGGGGGATGCGAGCGCCGGGAGCAGCGGCAGCCATAGCTGTCGGAGTATCCCCACTGACAGCCAGATGGGGTGTATATCAAAGCAGTCCATGTAGAACCATGAAAACAGAGGAGGGAGGGGAGGGAGGGGGAGGGTGGAGGGAGGTGGGGGGGGGGGGGGGGGGAGAGAACGCAACGCATTCCTGCTCTGAAATGAGGTGCATTCCTGCGAGCGCCGGGCTTCGCAGGGAGAGACCGCGGCGTATATATATACGGCGGCGGCGGTGGAGGAGCCATGGTGGTTTCATTTATGAGCTGTTACTTCAACCACAGAACGATTCGGACCGGGCGGTACGAGCCGTCATGAGAATATAACAGTTGCCCCCTCCTGGTTTAATCACTTTGGGTCGGGCAGGGCTTTAAAGACCACGATTTTGGGAGAAAAAATAAATGGACTTTGCGTCTCTTTTGTGGTGGGTGGTGGGTGGTGGTGGTGGTGGGGGGAAATCCTTTCCAAGTCATGGGGACCGTGAACCGCGGATTCATTTTCCCTTTTCCCCAATTTTTTTTTCCTTTTCTCCTTTCTTTTTCTCTCTTTCTTCGGCGGAGCCCGGGGTTTGGCAGATTGCGGTCGACCTCCCTGGCAGTTATTTTTTACCGGGATGATTAGCCGCAGGAACGGGGGTTTGGACCACGCAAGATACAGTGAGGGAAACCAAAACCGTGGGCTTAATCGCAGACAGGAGGCGGGAAAAAAACGCGGAGAAAATACAGAAAAAATATGTATCGAGAGGCGAGGCTTCACGCGGATTGCCCGATGATTAATGTGACGATATCTTAAAACCAAGTCCATGTATATATACACAGTATGTACAGATGTTTGTGGTTTTAATTGATCTGGTTTTGCAGTGGGGGAGCTCAGCAAGCGGGACCTTCGACCGGCCCTGAATCATGTTACTCGTAACTTTTAACCGAACTTGTAAACTGTGAAACCACCGATGGCCTTTTGTGGACGATGTTCGTGTTTGTTTGTTTGAATGTGTTCTCTGACTCCCGTGCGTATATGTGTGTGCGCGAGAGGGCGAGCGTAAGTGAGTGCACGTGTGCGTGTGCGTGTGTGTGCGCGTGTCCGCGTGTGTGTGTTGTGTGCGAATGGGGTGCCATCTTCGACACACAAAAGGACTCGGGGGTGATGGGTGCGTTTAATCACGTCTCACGCAGACACGTCTCACATAACAGGGCTGTGTTATGTCTGTACGGCCACGGCAGGGAAAGTCAAAAGCAGGAGAGAAACCCCCCCCCCCCCCCCCATTCGAACCACTTGAACCACCATACCACCGCAGGCATTCCCACCCCACCGCTCTCCTCCTCGCACGATCTACCCCTGCAGGGGCCGTGGAGAGAGCAGGCCCCCGACCCCTACACCCCCCACCCCCCCCCCCCCCCCCACAAAACCAGCCCCCAGGCCCCGGGTGACAACCAGGCCGGGGGGGGGGGGGGGGGGGGGGATCAGCCATGGCAGGTTCTTTTGCTGTAGCTTTCCCAAAGTTTGGGGTTTTGGCACTGGGACGGGTTGCAGACAAGCGGGGGGGGGGGGGGGGGGTGATGGGGTCTATGGCCATGGGGAAGGGATAGGAAGAAGAGGCGGGGAGGGATGGACAGAGGGAGGGAGGGAGGGAGGGAGACGGTCGATAATTCACAACGCATGACCCGGTCTCGCACGGCACGGCCTTGTGTTCTCGTCCCCCAGGGCAACTGATGAGGCCCAGATGGCGCAGGCAGCTGCCGTCCGTCAACCCGTGGGTTGTTGTGGGTTCTAGGGGGTTGGGGGTTCTGGGTTGGATTCTGGGGAGGAGGGGGGCAGATTTGGGGCAGAACGGTTTGGGTTTGCCTCGGACAGACAGAGGTGGTTGTTCGGGGCAGTGGCGGGAAGCGGAGGCGAGCGTCAGCAAACCCTGCGCGAACGTTCGTACCTGCGGGCGACAACGTGATACATCCGCGGCACCACACCCCACCACCCACCACCCGTCCACGCACACTCCCAGCCCCGACCATCTCCTGCCTCCCTGGTCTCCTCTGAGCAGGTCTAGAATAGAATAGAATAGAATAGAATAGAACTTTATTTATCCCGAAGGAAATTCTTGTGCCAGGTTACATAGCGATACAGTACAATAAAACAATATGGAAAACAACAGAATAATAAGAATAAACTAACGGATTTACAAATGTACAGTTAAAATATACAAATATGTAGTCAAGGTCTGGCAGCGACACACACGCTTTGCCCGTCGTTCCCCAGACGGAGGCACGGTGCGGCGGTGAGGCGGATCACAACGGCTGGTTAGGCGAGTCCCAAGTTGTCCATCTGTCCGCGGCCGGCCGCCCTCCATGCCACCCAGCGACTGCAGCTACCTACCCACCTAGCTGCCTCCTCCTCCGTGCCAGAGGACTAATTAAAAGGCCACCTGATCAGAGCTGGCTCCCTATCGTCACCCTGAACCAGCCCCCCCCCCCCCCACAGCACACAACCACACACACACACACACACACACTGTGGCTCGTCCTGCCAGCCGGCAGAACGGCCCGTTTCCAAATATGCTCTCTTTGGGTGAAAGCGTCTGTTAGATCAGCGTTTCTCTAATGAGGGTACGTGTGCCCCTAGGGGTACTGTGAAGAATGGAACTTTCCCGACTCAAGCGGCAAGTCCCGCCCCCCCCTAGTTACTGTTGCTATGCCCCACAAGCTTTCCCACAGCTCTGCAGCATGTTAGTAATGTCCACTGAACAACGCCCCCCTGCTGATGATTCTCTCTCAATATCGCTGGATGTTATTTGCCAAATGCCGTTGCACTTGTGAACTTTCAGTGTTTTAAGTAAATCATAAAAACCACTGCGTTCAGTAATTGTCTTATCAGATACAGCACCTGTAAATAACTCAGACACAAAAATGACAGAACCACTTGGATCACATCCAGTCAATGCTTTGAGGGTTGTGCTTGACTTATAGTCACTATGAAGCTGACTCTGTAAAGCCAGTGCAGATGGCACCTGGGTCTTACATTCAGTACCATCAATAATGACTCAAGTAGAAGGAAATTATTTTCTAAAGTTTTCAGGCATGTTTTAATAATAATGTCTCTATGAGGCCATATGTAGTTGTCCAAATGTAAAATCCATGAGCTCTATCCATGTATTAAAAACAAGTCCTGCAGACTGCATGGATACTCCAAATCTGGATGAAACGCGCTCCCTGTAATCTCTCTGGATATCTGTGGTCATTATAAGAACCATGTTGTTCTAACTAAATGTATCTGTAGTCTAATATAAGAACCATGTTGTTCTAACTAAATGTATCTGTAGTCTAATCTATGAACACAACAACGCGGGACAAACTTTGTTTGTGGGACATCATGGCGGCTCTATTGCAAGGGGCGTGGTCTTAAGAAATCAGGCAATCTTATTGGTTATTATTCTCCGCGTGACTGACAGGGTGGAAAGGTCCATTGCAGGGGGTACGCAAGGGGAACACGTTGTTGTTTTAATATTGGTTGTGAAGCATTGTAAAATAATTCCTCCTTAAGAAAATGAATTAATGAATAATAAACTTAATTCAATGTAATACATCTGAATAGTTTTGTACATATTTCCAATGAGAGCAAATCACTAACTCTAAAGAGGTATCCTAAAGTAGGTACATTCGTAAAAATAGTTTGAGATCCACTTTGTTAGATGACGAAATGCAAACTTAAAAAAAAAAAGGAAAACTGAATTCCAACGAGGACTGAAGAAAGATATCCCTGTCCATCGCAAAACAGAATGACATCGATATATTTATACATATCTCCATAATAACCATAATTAAATCGCCCATCCCTTGAAATCCAAGGTCTGCGGGTTTCCTGGAATCCTAATTTGAATAAACGACGGTCTGTCATCAACGTATGGCAATTTGATTTCTGTGATTGCGCCCAATTGGACAGCTGATTAGCTTAATAGACGTCCCGGGTATCATGTCCTACTCAGTGCTCCCGTCCCCTTTCCATAGATCCCATTGCTCACACAAAAAACACAACCCTGTCTGTATACAATTTGCCACAAATCACTTTTTGTCATGCATTTAACCGCACCGCCACAGCTGGGTACTCATCTCACCACAAAGGCGTACCGTAAAAAAAACAAAAAACAAACTAAAACTAATGCGAAAAGAGCAAAAAAAAAGAGGAAGAGAAGGAAAGGAGGATCCAAGAGAAAGCAAATGCTAGAATCAAAGCGTCGTCTGGAAAGTGGGCTCCATGCAAAACGCACGGTTCACCGGCTGCAGCGCTCTGGGAACTCTGCTGGCTCTGCTGGCTCCCCGCGCACGAGCCTCCACCACCACCACCACCGCCACCGCCACCACCGTCACCGCGTCCTCCTCAACAGACGTAGGGCTGGGGGGGGGGGGGGGGTGCAACGAGATAGTTTTAATATTGGAGAGAAAAATGAACAGAAGAGGAAAGGTCCAAGAACCAAGAACCGCACAATATAAACACCCACACGGGCACACATCTTATTTATGCATTCACGTAGCACATACACAAGTACGGGTGGACACACAACACACACACACACACACACACACACACACACACACACACACGCATGTGCACACAGTTCCTGGAACACACACACACACACACACACACATACACACTCATAGACTCTCCCCTCAGACTCATTTTATTTATTCAACGCGGGTCCGCCCACCCACCCTGTGTCTTCTCCCTCTTGGTCGGGTCTGGCCGTGGGTTTTTCTGGAGAGATGCAAATTTTCACCATTTGTGAATATCAATAACATCTGGTGAGGGTCCCGGCGAGCAGAGAGAGAGAGAGAGAGAGAAAGAGAGGTTGGATATCTTGAGGCCATGTGTGTCGGAGCCCAGCCCCTATGAATAAAGATACCTCACACTGGCAGGACCCCCCCCCCCCCACACACACACTCACACACACAGACACACACACACACTCACACACACCGCTGATCATTGAGAGGAAGCTCAACCCTGATGCCAACTTCTCCTTCCAATGCCCAAGCAAGCCACCCTTTTTCAATGTGTGTGTGTGTTTGTGTCTGTGTGTGTGTGTGTGTCAGTTCGGAATATCAGTGTATGCATGCCGGCAGTGTTGGAATGGTGTGTTTGCATGTGAAATGTGTGTGTGTGTGTGTGTGTGTGTGTGTGTGTGCTTGTGGGTGGGTGTGTGCGCGTGTGTGTTCAATGTGTGTCTGAGTGTGTGTGTGTGTGTGTTTGTGTTTTAGGCATGCGTGTGTGAGTTTAGCATATCAAAGTGTATGCGTTGGAAGTGCATGTGTGTGAGTGTGCACGCAGGTGTTTTAAGTATATGTGACCACCTGTGAGTGTGAGTGCATAATTGTGCATGTGTGTGTGTGTGTGTGTGTGTGTGTGTATGTGTGTGTGTGTGACTTCTCTCGATGGAGAGGGGGACAGATTGCGCTCCCTCTCCATCGTCTAATTGAGGTATTAGAATTACTGCCGTTGCCGCGGCGATACCGCTTCATGACTCTTTGTCTCCTGTGGGCGTTGGGGAGAGTGGGTGAGGGAGGTCAATTGGTCCGCCGCATGAAAAAATCATTCAGTCATTATTCAATTATCCCCTTTCACCATGGAAAGGAAAATGGCCGTTTGATTGTAACGAAATGCCAGTGGTCACATGCATTGCCATGATCTTAACCTTTGTGCCGTCGAGCACAAAGTTTGTATGCACACACCGCACACAGAGAAAGGAACCAGCTCTGAATATTTCACTCATTCAAATGAGTGTCCCGTGGTCGACTGAGGCGCCATTGAGAGCTGCATTCGCTGAAAGGAATCGTTTGGAACGGTTGGGTCCTGGGACATGAAGGCAAACATTTATGCATTGTATACATTTAGCATGTGTGTGCGTGTACCACAGGCCGTCCACGAGGCCTTACGGTCAACAGGAGCCAACGGGGAACGAGCTACCTCATCTGGACACACACACACACACACACACACACACACACACACACACACACACTGATGCACACACACACGCACACACACACACACACACACACACACACATCCCAACACATCTGTCTCAGCTTAGATCTCCGGTCGAGTGGAACCACTTGTAAACTTGCCCCCTCCTCCACCCACATACAGGATCCAAGGGGCTGTCACCATCAAAGCGATGGCCGTACGCTGACGGAAGACGACCGTGAAACTGCAAACGCGACTCATCTGGAAGGCAACGCTCGCTGGCTCTCCTCCTGCGCTCCGACCCGACGTGCCGACGTCGTGCGTCGTCGTTTCCACAGCAACGAGCATCACGCCTCGATAGCCTGCCTCGATCGGCCCTCACCCCCCCCCACCCTGCCCCTGCCCCTGCTTGCCGAGAACGCCGCAGTCCAAAGTCCACTTCATCTGTTGGCACGGGTGTTAATGTGTATGTGTGTGTGTGTGTGTATGTGTGTGTGTGTGTGTGTGTGTGTGTGTGTGTGGGACCTGTGTAAGGTGTGTGTGTGTGTGTATGTCATCATGTGTTTCTTGAGTGATTGCTACTCATAGGGAAGGTTTCTTTACAGTAATAACAGTGCGTGTGCGCTTGTATTGTTTTCTGTGTGTGTGTGTGTGTGTGTGTGTTTGCGTGTGTGTGTGTGTGCATGTGTGGTGTGTGTGTGTTGGCCCGCTGAAGTCATTGAAGTCCTTCTTCCAATCAACCGTACGGATTCAGTGGCAAAATCGTTTATTCGAAATAGAAATGGATGCCAAAAGTAGCACGCGTAAGCAAAACCACCCAAGAACGGACGTAGCCGCGATCGCCGCTCCACCTGACATTTACCGGCGGGGGGAGGGGGGGTGGGGGGGGGGGTGGGGGGGGAGAGAGATTACCTCAACATATTACAGAGCCGCTCATGAAATGAAATGAATTGGCTTTCAATCAAGCTCCGGGCCGCACATAAGTCACAGCGCTGAGATAAGGTCAGCTGTCAGCTGGTAATGTTTGGGCGAATCAAAACGGATGCATAGCATGCCGGATATCAGGGGGGGCTGAAAGGTGAGCTGGCCCCCGCACGCGCGCCCTAACCACCTGACCTTTCCCGACATGGGATTCAATATGGGTCAGCTAGCATGCGCGTGCGTGTGTGTGTGTGTGTGTGTGTGTCTGTGCGTGTGTGTGTGTGTTTGCTCGAGTCAAACAAATTGAGTGGAATGCCAGCCTTGGTTTACCGTACACCACCAAGTGTGTGTGTCTTCATATTAGCACCATTCTGTGATTCTGGGGGGGGGGGGTACGGACGGGCGAGCGGGTCTGATTTATACATTTTCATTTCTATCATTTTCTTTGTTTGTACCCTTTTTCCGTCCCCTTTCGGAAAGAAAGAAAAGATCGCTGAGTACCGATTGCGCTCTCCGTCCTTTATGGCGGTCTTCTCTTCTTCTCTGTGTGTTTTGCGAGGACCACCAGGCGTCGGAGGGTTCAGGCGCTGC
>PIJE02001425.1:52369-62369 GCA_002895965.2 Coryphaenoides rupestris
CCTTGAGTGCTGAATCAAAGGAAGCAAACACAAAGCGTGCAGGCGGCACCATGCCAGCCAAGCTGTTGCCACATTTCGCTGCGCTCTCTCTCTTTCTCTCTCTCTCTCTGCCTCTCTCTTGTCTCCACCAAGCCTCTGAGATGAAGTCGCTGGAAAATTGCAATCTCACATTCGTTTAATTAACGCGAGTTCCTCTAGGTTATGTGGGTTGCTAATGTGTCCATCGCAACTGTGTTGTTTTGTTGTTGTCGTCGTCGTGGTCGTCGTCGCTGCTGCTCGCCGCATGTAAATAACCTGAGTAGCAGCCCTGTGTCCTGTGGAAGCACGATGCGCCACAACTGTGTGTTAGGGTAGCCATTAGCTTGCACAGGACTCAAATGAATATATAGTAGTGGTTCCTCTGGTGACATCAAGGGTAAATGACATATGGATTGCATTTATACATCGCTTTTATCCAAAGTGCTTGACAGTATTGCCTCACATTCACCCATTCATACACCGACGGCGGAGTCAACCATGCAAGGTAACAACCAACGCGTCAGGAGCAGTTAGGGTTAGGTGGCGTCTTGCTCAGGGACACCTCGACACTTAGCTAAGTGTAGCCCGGGGATGGAACCAGCAACTTTCCTGTTGCCAGACAACCGCTCTTAGCTCCTGAGCTACTTTAATCCCAAAGGTTTTCCTCCTTGCCCGCTGCTCACTCACAGGGTTCACTCTCCTTGCATCGCTCCCAACGCAAAACAAGGCGCAACTCGACTTGAACAAAGTTTGTTCTCTCATGTCACCAAAAAGTTGCTCTCGGGAGGCGGGGCTTTTTTGTCGCCATCCTGGTTGCCGTCGTGTGGCGCATCAAAGTTGTTGCATTCCAGCTGTGATCGCTCCACCGATGACTGATGAGCAGCAGATGCAATTCAGGATGTCAAGTCATGTACATCCACAAAAAATACGCAATTACCTCACCCCCCCCCCTCCTCTCTCTCTCTCTCTCTCTCTCTCTCTCTCTCTCTCTCTCTCTCTCTTTCTCTCTGCTGTCTTGGCTGTAATTAGCATAATTGTGTTTGTGACTCTTCCGCTTTTATTTTTTTCTTTCTTCTGTGGGAGTCTTGGCTCAGGTGCTGGAAACAATTAGCACGTTGCGGAGTGGGAAGTAGATCGGTCGATTGCGGCTTGTAAGTGGAAATAAAGTGGAATTCTGCTGTGTATGGGATGAGGGGGGTGGGGGTCATAGAAAGGTCAGACCAGTTCTGGTCATCAGTGTGATTTTTTTTGGGGGTTGAAAGCATCATAATATTAGCATAATATAACAGTAATATTAGCATTACCGTGGTATCACTTGACGTCCGATGAGACGACTGCTGCGGTCTGAACATGTCTCCACATCGGCAAGAGGGAAGATACTGTATAGTACAAGACTACAAGCCAAGCACTACAGTACGGCAACGCACACATACAAATGAAGTGCCATCACCACTGGGGTTGTTGAGGAAAAAAAACTCAGCAGATTAAATAAATTACAGGAGCCGATCACATGACTCCTGTGGACAAGGCGAGCCGTCATTATGTTCAGTTACTGAGAAAATGAATGCTTGCCCTGCGTTTAACATAATTCCTCTTTAAATTGCCCCGACTCTCAATAAAGGTAGGCTACACTTAACCACAGACGTAGGCGGTTTCATTGATCTTGGATACTGGATGCAATAACCAGCCTGCATCTCACTGGAGAACGGGCCTCACTCTCCAGTGGTCGTTCTCGCAAAAAAAATCATACCGGTTGTCACGATTCACACGCCCTGCATAGCCCAGGTGTTACGTAGCCAATCAATTGCAGACCACAGTGCTTAGCTGTCAACATAGCTGTGCTTGGGCACCGGGCTTTTACATCCTGCTCGTAACCAATCGCACTGCATCCACTGCAATCCATGACCTGCACTTTCTTCTGCAAGCATTATAGCTGTGCATCACTTACCCAGAGGCCCAGGCTGTACATGGTGGGCATTTAGCTATGAGGTGTGTGGCGACCTCCACCTCTCCCTGGCAAATATACTGTTGAAGTGCCCTCCAGCAAGCATACTTCATCTTACTCAGAAGCGTAATAAGCGTGCGGGTGTGGAAGCCATTTGTTGTTTAATCCATACATGAAACATATGTCGGTTAATTATGGTAAAAAAATAAGTGGTTAAAATGGATTCTGTCTTTTACTTTATCAGCAGGATGTGAACCACAGTTTCAAACATCATCTGAACTTAATTATTGCACCGGTCCGTGCAGCTGAGTCATCAGAGCAGGCAAGCTAGCGTGGGGGGAACGTACAAAAGAACTCCTAAAACTGATTAAGGTCTGGGATATAGTTTGCCCACAATTTCACAAAGTGTTATACAATCCTCTGAACAAAAAATGAATTAGCAGATACAATTGGAGGCGTTGTTTGCAGTCCGTCCACATAAAAGGAGATGTCTGCGAGAAATAGATTTCGGTCCGGGTGTTTGATACTTGTGCAAAAAGTTCACTTCTTACAACATTTGTTCTTATATAACATCATGACACTCACAAATTCAAAGGCTTGTTGCTGAAAAAAAGGATTGCTTTTTTTTCTCACTCAAAATGAACTAAAGTAAAGTTTCTTCTCCCTTCTTTTGGAAACACAGACAATTTGAAAAGTTATTCCGAGAGCAATCTCGCTTTCCAGTACACTGTGGAGTGAAAAGGAAAACAGGGACCTTACAGCGTGGGTACGAAACAAAGGGAGTGGTCTGGGTGAGTGGCTCCCCACTCAAGGATATTAAACTTGGGTGATTCTCCCTACTTGGTCACTGGATGTCGACTGAGTAATCCAACGGTGATCCACACTGTCATGTTTCTCGCTCTGCTTTGCAGGTGGTTAAGTAAATATATGTAGAATGTTTAAAGACAAGTAAAAATAGAAGCACTACTAACACATATCTCAAGTTGGGGAACACATTCATGAACGATTTACTTTCCTTGTTGTGTTTAAATGCATCTGTGGGCCACTATGTTCAGGCTCATTAATTGTTATCCTGGGGTTTCAAATGCTTATAGACCTTGGAGACTGTTACCAGCTCTTGGGAAATACCTGCAGTGTTCTTCACGGCGGAGATTTCCCACAACCCTGCTGAAGCCCTAATCCTGTCTCAGAAGCTCCCTCTCCCCTCCTGTCCCATAATACCCAAATACCCAAGGAAGACAAACGGGGACACGCTCTACTCTGGCTTTAATAACGGACATTGTTACAGGCGGCGAGCGCCGTCAGAGATGGCAATATACTTGATAGGATTTAGTAAGTGATCTAATACTGTGGGACAGCGAATGCCAGGTCAGGAATGGATTGAACACCACAGCCCGCCCCTCTTGCACGAAGGCTAACCAATCGAGAACTGAGATGATGTCTGGGCACCGACAGGATTGGGCCGTTTTCGTGATATAGATTCCTATCGGGGATAAAGTCCGGTTGACCATTGCTACGCTCCTTCTGGTCTGAGCTGTCTGGTGGGAGTCCATGGTGGACAGGGATGACTGTATGTTCCCTGGCACATGTGACAGAACATTGACAACTGCTGGGGAAAACAGGGCTAAACGTTTTGAGTCATTTATTACTGACAAGCACAAGCCAATCATTAGTTCCTATGTTATGTTTAAAACATTTTTGGAAAGGGTGGGAACATTGTTTTGATGGCTGGTCTTTCATCGACATAAGGTTCAAAGAACTTGGAATAAAACCAACAATGGTAAAATAAGTATTTTCCAACATTTGTCTCAAAAACCCGGTTTGACAGGACCTGGTGGTCGAGAATAAATCCATGGAACAACTGTGCCAGTGCTCCTCTTGTTTTTATTTTCCCAGCTGATGATAGAGAATGAAAAGCTTATTTATTTGCCTTTTTCTTTTCTTTTCTTTTCTTTTCTTTCCTTTCTTTGTGGGGTCACAATCCCTGACAGAAGCAAAAGTGCACACAGCATGCCGCTCGCCCCAGTCCCCGAGTCTCAATGGAGCAAGTCTTGGGGCCCAGGGCTTATCACAGAGAGAACTCAGATGCTGGAACCCGGAAAAAGAAGAAGACTTATCCTCTCTAAATGACCTGGGGGAGGAAGTTGACACCTCGGCCACATACTGTCCACGGTTACGTCAACGTTTGATTCCCTTTTGTGTTCCATCCTGCTGTCCTTCAAAACCGCTTGTGGGCCCCTTGCTCAGTGTGAAGGCTTTCTCCTGCGAAAGCGGGCAAAAAAAAAAATAATGGCTAAGCTTTTTAGATTAAATTGAGGGAGATTTACGTTGTACCCTTTTCAGCTGGGCGGCACCCAGATGGCTGAGATAGCCCTGACCTTCACTTTGTGAATGAGTGAGGGTTCCTCATTACTGCTGGGCACCCAGATCTTAGTAACGCTTAGTCCAAAGCGCTTATCACACGATGGCGTCCCCTCGCTTAATTCTCTTTTTGAGGGTGGCTCCTCTCTCTCTCTCTCTCTCTCTCTCTCTCTCTCTCTCTCTCTCTCTCTCTCTCTCTCTCTCTCACACTTCTCTAAGACTTTTGGATGCCGCTGCCAAGTTCCCTCCTGGTATGGAGGAGCTCAAGGTGGCAGCTGAGGCTTTCAGACGGGACACGGGACGGATAGGTGTAGATTAAGCCCCGTCTCCATCGCAGGCGCTGCGGGGGCCACATTCAGACACGCAGACGTGAGTTGATCTCCCCCAGCTTTGGTCCGGTCTTTAATACGCTGCCAGACAACTGAGAAAAATCGCTGCTATGCGATGGAGGTATGAGGACGAGGGCTGGTTCTTTCTCTCTCCCTCCCTCCCTCCCTCTGTCCCCCTCCCTCTCCCTCTCTCTCTCTCTTTTATCCTCTCTCTCCATCTCGATCTCTCTCTCTCTCTGCTTCCCCGGGGAAGGCTCTGCTTGGTGGCGTGGAGACGCTGGGCGCTGGGTGGTGGGTGGTGGTTGGACTGGGGAGTCCTGCCGGCATCTCCTCACTGGCGCTCCACATGTGAAAGGCCACGGTAGGCCAATTCTCTGCAGGACGGGCCATCAGTGAGCTGCCTCTCCGCAGGGGAAGGGCTGCCGGTAGGAGCGTTACGGTTATGGGAGGTAGCGAGGCCGGGCGGCTGCAGGTCATGGACTGCTCATATCATGGGGTAAATTAAACCCAGTGGGGATGAAGAAGATAGGCTTCCCTTCCCCCCCGCCGCCCTGCCTGCCCCCCTCCGATATCACTGATTCTCAAGCACTTAACCAAATGTAAATTCCAATGAACAGGCTTATCGTAAACACACCTCGGTTGGCATATTACAAAAAGCTCCAGCCTTCTATCCCCAATACGGGGTGGGGGGCGGGGGGAATCTGATTAACGTTCATCGACGCCAAACACCAAGCAAAACACCCTTGACATTTTCTCCATGCGAGGCTGATCTGGATCACAATATTATTGGGATGATGTCAGGTCGAACGCTTCCCACGTCAAAGCCGATTAAGTCTGACTGCGTTTTACGGCTGCGTGCGGAACGCAAGGCGCCGACTCCCGCGAATGGGAAACACATGAGGGTCCCGCTGCTCCCCCCGTCATCTGATCCTCCTGGGAGGATCGTCTCTCCGCTCGCTTCAGACGTCTCGGCCCGGGCGGCGGGGTGGGGCTGGGAATCCGCTCAAACAAGCGGTCGCTTTGGGTCTCGGCCCGAGACGACGGAGACCATGGTGACGAGGCACTGTTTGGTGTGTGTGTGTGTGTGGTGTGTGTGTGTGTGTGTGTGTGTCTACATCCGCCCAATCGCGAGCAAGGAGAGAACGTATCCCGTCTCCACGCAAAAAAAACCCACGTTTTTCATCTTTCGGTCGAGATAACGGGAATAAATTCCTCCAGAAGGAGAAAAGACGGAAATAAATACCACTGGGAAAGGTCAAGCGACGTAGAGGGACGAGGCGGCGGGGGGGGGTGGGGGGTGGGGGAAAGGAAACGTTTTTTCAGCCATGATGGATGATGATCCTTCACCCGAATCTCCTGCTTCTGGCTCGCTGTGCGGAACGAATGTGGAAGAGACCGGTTGTATGGAGAGCGGAGTGTGTAAAACACCCGCTGCCACTCACAGATGTACAACACACACACACACACACACACACACGCATATGGCATATAGTATACACATTTTTTACAACTTCATAAACACAGAGCCAAACTCACCTGTCACACATGCACAGCACACACATGAGCTCTCCATCACACGCATCCGTTCTCCTTCTCTGAGATGAACAAGGTGTGTGCTGAGAGAAAGTTTGTAAAGTTCAGGGAGGAATATTAACCGGGTAATCATTTTCAAAACCGGTTGATTGACACGGCGTCAAGAGGGCTAATCATTTTCCACTCATTCATAAAATGGTGCCGGGTCGTTTGAATGAGGACAAAATCCTCCACTCCGCCTGTGTCTACAGCGGGCTCCTCTTCATACTTTTCACAATGAAGGCCGCAGTGATTGCAGCTGTGTCTTCGCTTAAAGTCTTTGCCGAATGTTGATTGATTTATTTATCTATTTTATTCAGCTCTCTCTCTCTCTCTCTCTCTCTCTCTCTCTCTCTCTCTCTCTCTCTCTCTCTCTCTCTCTCTCTCTCTCTCTCTCTCTCTCTCGCCAGGGCCCTCTTGAACTTTTCTGTTTGTTTCAAAACCTCCGGTGTCAGAGACATGCAAGCGTCACAATTGAATCCCTGCCTGGCATCCACAACACCACATTTTCCTTCGCCATCGTCACGACGATAACAATCACACTCATATCTCACATGTGCCACGCATTGGCGACCACATTTAGCCCTTTTTTCTCTCTATAGCCAGCGAGCAATTAAGACGAGTAGCATTTTAACTACATTTGTCGCACTGCTTCTTATCTCCCCTCGACACACATCTCGACGCACACACACACACACACACACACACACACACACATACACACACAAATATCCCATTCATTTAATTTGCACACTGGTTTCCGTGACCTAATTTCGGTCTGAGCACTATCATAAACCGCCACATGTAGAATAGCAATGAGCGATGGGACAGAGTCGCTCCAGCCTCCTCCATATTTCATATTATTCTTTCAAACTGCAGGTCATGCCCATCGCAAATCAAATCTCCCTCATTTAGCAATTCAATTGCATAAACGACACCCGCTTAAAGATAACAATACAGACATGGCGTTTTTTTCCTTCCGTCTGAAATATTGCTCTCATCTCGCACATAACACACACACACACACACACACACACACACACACACACACAAGCACACACACACACACACACACGCACGCACACACACACACAAGTATATTTAGCATCCCATCCTGAGGACGTAGCATCAACAATTACACCTCAGCCCAGACGCTAATAAGGCGGCGGAGACGCTGACGGTGGAGCAGCCTCTGTGCACTCGGGGCGGCCCCCCCCTCCCCTACCACCACCGCCTGCAGAGATCTCATTTGCATCGAGCAGACAGGGAATTATTAACTTCCCCCTCCAGGAAATCACCCCCCCCCCCCCGCCCACACACACACACACAGAGCACGTAACTAAATAGAAAAAAAATGATTACGCATATATATATATATATTTGCTGTATATAGATATATATATATAGATCTAAGTATATACACAGAAGGGAAAGGCTTTTAAAAGCGCGTCTTCCAGCTGACCCTGTTCACACAACACAGGATATGAGCGAGGCCTTCATAAAACACTCGACATGGCAGGCAGCTTACCAGGTCTACTTCTGGATTAAAAGACGATGGAAACGTCGACATGTCTACTTGAACATACTGTGTATATAATATACTGTATGTACATATGTATATTCATGAAGTGGGCATGTGTAGGAGGAGTCACGTGCTTGTGCACGTGTCGGTGTGTTCTTAACACCCCCGAGTACGCGGTGAGAGAAAAGAAGTGTCTATTTAAGAACTCTCTCTTGTATTCAACCTCCCTCAGGTGGTCGTTATAATGCCAAGTCTGTGTCCCATGCTGTATATATACGTATATATACAGTATATATAAACGCGATCTCCATTTACATTGCGTGCGATGTCGGATTCTTACCACGGCTTTCGCATTCAATTGAGCTAGGCTGCGTTTCTATGTGAATCCAATTATGAAGTGATGATATTCTCCAGGATAGCTACATGCATGCATGCTGTATATGATTTAAATAGAAACTAAATGTATGTAGCAGTGGCTCCTGCTTACATGACACTAGCATGGCTTTTTGGGGGCTCCTCCAAAGGAGCCCCCAAATAATCCGATTTCTTGCAGAAGTAGGAATGAATGAAATGACACAGCTAGCATGCTAGCGCTCTCTGAGTGTTAATGGCTGGTTTAACCTTTGTGGCCTTGATGAGGCAATGCACCACAGGTGTGCAGCCTCACCCAGCCCACAGACTAGTGAGCCTGACTGGGGCCAGGTGAGGCTGCTTAAACCAGCCAGCAAACACACACACACTCCACAATGTATTACATAACTTACAATATGTGCATATGTTCTGGAAAACATCTATGTGAGGGTGCCACCAAAAAATGTTTTGTAACAACTTGATTCACATGGCATAGAGTAGAGTAGCATGGAGTAGAAATGTAATGTAAAAAAACTAACAGATAGATCCGACCTGTTGGTCCTGTTGCATCATTGATCCAAAAATATACGAGTGAAAACAATAGAGCCAGAGAGGACCTCCAGCGGGTGAGTGTCTCTCAACCGATCCGCAACGAGTCGATGACAACACAGACAAGCGCGGCTTGAAAGGCATTCCACTCCGTCGCCACGACGACGGCAAAATGATTTTCACAGGAGCGTTACGCACTGCCCTCCTGCTGCCGCTGCTAAAGACATTAGCCCTTGCTTTGGACAGCACAGAAACACACACACACAAACGCACGCACACAGGCACACACACACACACGCACGCACACAGGCACACACACACACACGCACGCACACCACACACACACACACACACACACACACACACACGCACGCACACAGGCACACACCACACACACGCACGCACACACGCACGCACACAGGCACACACACACACACGCACGCACACAGGCACACACACAAAGCACCACCTGTGTGGCTGGATGCGAAATATACTGTATATGTGTTCTCGTGACAGGTTGAGCCACCCTGGCGTGGTGAGGGACGGGTTTGTCCTCCTCGTGACAGCCGGTATCCGTCTTTCGGCGAGGTGAGAATGGGGACGGAAAAACAACTTTGCGACAAATACATGACAAAAAAAACAAACAAACACGGCGGTGGGCGGGAGAATAATCCCTTTCCATGCATCCAAGAGATCAACCGTCTCGAGGAAAGAAGAAATACAAAGAGACATCCATTGCTAAAGCACTACTTTATACTTAATACCTGCTGTGCTACGAATTTAAACCTTACCTTTTATCTTCTCGACTCACCATACTACCACACAACTGCTTCATACCTAATATGCTACTTTTGTACTTAATTTTATACACTTTACTATACCTACTGTACAACACAATACAAATAACACAATGTGTTATGCATATGACTCATCTGGGTTCCTTGGTTACGGGCTGAGCTTGTGAGAGACAAGTCAGGCATCTTCCTTCGATTAAGAGAGGAGACCGATGTCCACATGAAAGAACAACTAGTGCTAACTGGATGGACACCTCAATAGCGTCCAGATGTGTGTGTGTGTTCCACTGACTCAGCGTGCACTTTGCAGTACACACATCACTTGGAGGAAAACACACACACACACACACACACACACACACACACACACACACACCGAGAGAAACTGTCAGATATTTCATTTTTTTAGGTTTTGTTCTGTAAGTGTCAGAGGGGGAACCTAAATTGAATCCATTCCATCCCATGACAGAAAAATAAATAAAGAAAACAAATGAATTATCGCTGTCATACAATATTTTTGACAAGAATTCTTTCGACACCCCCCCTCCCCCCCCCCCCC
>PIJE02001425.1:67369-74869 GCA_002895965.2 Coryphaenoides rupestris
CTGATAACACGCTTCCTCCCTCTTAAGCACACACACACACACACACACACACACACACAGACATATGTGACTTTCCTCAGTTCATATCATGCCTGGGTAAAATGCACTAAAAATAGACAATCTTGTAATCCCTATATTTGGCAAACGAGCAGAGCTGGTTTGTTCCAACGTTGCACTGAGGCTTAGCAAATAACAGCATTCATACGACAAAAAGAGCAAAATAAAAAACAACCTACAACACAAAAATAACGCAGCTTGCACCGCATTGAACTGCTCGGTCATGAATAACGCAAAATACAAAATATAATTTCGTTTTTTCAGGAAAAATCCAACCAGGTCCATCTTTTCCTCCCCCGGGAGCCTGGGAGTATTAATGGCACACGTCTGAGTCTCTTGGCAGCCATAGGGTTAGAGGGTGAATTTTTTTGTTTTTTTGTGGAGCGGCGAGGTTAACAATGCATGGGCCGGCAGCGCTGGCGCAAGCGAACGAGCCACTTTGGGCTCTATAATGTGGCCTCGGCTGCGACGCTGTCACCACCGGCCTTAATGAAGTGCGGGTGATGGATCCACGGTGAGAAAAATGCATCCAGCCCTGTGTGGCTGGATGCGAAATATACTGTATATGTGTTCTCGTGACAGGTTGAGCCACCCTGGCGTGGTGAGGGACGGGTTTGTCCTCCTCGTGACAGCCGGTATCCGTCTTTCGGCGAGGTGAGAATGGGGACGGAAAAACAACTTTGCGACAAATACATGACAAAAAAACGAACAAACATGGCGGTGGGCGGGAGAATAATCCCTTTCCATGCATCCAAGAGATCAACCGTCTCGAGGAAAGAAGAAATACAAAGAGACATCCATTGCTAAAGCACTACTTTATACTTAATACCTGCTGTGCTACGAATTTAAACCTTACCTTTTATCTTCTCGACTCACCATACTACCACAACAACTGCTTCATACCTAATATGCTACTTTTGTACTTAATTTTATACACTTTACTATACCTACTGTACAACACAATACAAATAACACAATGTGTTATGCATATGACTCATCTGGGTTCCTTGGTTACGGGCTGAGCTTGTGAGAGACAAGTCAGGCATCTTCCTTCGATTAAGAGAGGAGACCGATGTCCACATGAAAGAACAACTAGTGCTAACTGGATGGACACCTCAATAGCGTCCAGATGTGTGTGTGTGTTCCACTGACTCAGTGTGCACTTTGCCATTACACACATCACTTGGGGAAAACACACACACACACCACACACACACACACACACACACACACACACCGAGAGAAACTGTCAAATATTTCATTTTTTTAGGTTTTGTTCTGTAAGTGTCAGAGGGGGAACCTAAATTGAATCCATTCCATCCCATGACAGAAAAATAAATAAAGAAAACAAATGAATTATCGCTGTCAAACAATATTTTTGACAAGAATTCTTTCGACACCCCCCCCTCCCCCCCCCCCTGTTACGGTTGCCAGCAGCGCAGCGTGTGCAGGGGAGAGGTGACAGGGAACATACAAGGCCTGTCTCTCTGCAAGGCCTGTCTCTCTGCAAGGCCTGTCTCTCTGCAAGGCCTGTCTCTCTGAGCCAGGCCTGCCTCTGTTTCTAAACGGCTCCGTCTGAACTACAGAGCGCAGGATCTACAGGAGTGTTTACGCTGGCCGGCCATGCCAGCTTCCTGCTTTCATGCCACTGGCCGTGTTTGTCAGCGATTGTTTTGCCACACAATGCGGCCATTCTTTCTCACTTCACCTTCCAGCCGTCCCTCCAGGTCACAATTAGCTTCTGTTTTCATATTGTTTTTACACACAGCTCTCAAAGCAGGGAGAAAAAAAAGGCTCCTGGGAATAAAAGCATACTGTGTGTGCCGTGTGTGTGTGTGTGTGTGTCTGTGTGTGTGTGTGTGTGTGTGTGTATGTGTGTGTGTGTGTGTGTGTGTGTGTGTGTGTGTGTGTGTGTGTGTGTGTGTGTGTGTGTGTGTGTGTGGTGGTGTGTGTGTGTGTGTGTGTGTGTGTGTGTGTGTGTGTGTGTGTGTGTGTTGTGTGTGTGTGTGTGTGTGTGTGTGTGTGCGTGTGTGTGTGTGTGTGTGTGTGTTTAAGGCATCTACCTACATTCTAACAAGCATATTTATGAATGCCAGTGGTATTGGCCATGTTTTAAAAGACAAACAGTACAAAGATCCATTTGATGTTCGACATCAATCACAAACTGCTGCTTCGAAAAGGCGATAGCAAAAAATTGCCCCGCACTTATTTTCTTTGGTACTTAAAAGCATATTCAAACATAAAACAAACAAGTTTCAAACCACATTGACGAAATGGTGATCAAAGCAGCCCTGATGAATGTCTAAAAAGGCTTCAATGCAATCAAAGAAGAACTGTGATTATTTAATCATTCATGAGATAAGACGACTGTAAAGCCACCATTTTTTGTTTCCGAGGTATTGGCTGCATCTTAGATGATGCTAACGCCAAAACACACAGTGGTTGAATGTGTGTCTCTCTCATTTGCTATTCTTATATTAGCATTTTTAATTATTTATTGGTCTTGATTTATCTGTTTTAGCGTTTGATGTTGCCCATACAAAACCAAAGAGATAAATAAATCGTCTATATGAACGATATATGATAAACTCACTGACCTCCCAAACCGACTACCTCGGTTTGGGAGGTAGCCAACCTGCTCACGACTCTCACCCCTCTCACTCCTCTCACTCCTCTCACCCCTCTCACTCCTCTCACCCCTCTCGCTCACCCCTCTCACTCCTCACCCTCTCACTCCTCTCACTCCTCTCACTCCTCTCACTCCTCTCACTCTCTCTCCCCTCATCTCACTCCTCTCACTCTCATCCTCTCATCTCTCTCACCCTCTCACTCTCCTCATCCTCTCACCCTCTCACTCCTCTCACCCTCTCTCATCTCACTCATCCTCTCACCCTCTCTCACCTCCCATGCACCGGATCTGGGTGGGGGGGGAGGGGGGGACAGGGCCTTCTCCATCGCTGCCCCCTCCCTCTGGAAGTCTCTCCCCCGACAGCTCAGACACTCACCCTCACGCCCCTTCTTCAGTACTGCACTCAAAACCCTCCTATTTAGAACTGCTTTTAATCTCCACCACCTCCCCCCCCTCCCCCCCCACACACACACACACACACACACACACACACACACACACACACACACACACACACACACACACTCCTTGTTGTAATGTAATTGGTATTTCTTCTATACTGTTTTAACGCAGTTTTGTTTCTTTCATATTTTCATGTTTTTATTGCATTTACTGTCTGTTGGTGTTTTTATCATGGAAAGTGTCTCTGAGCACCTTTTAAAGCACTGTATAAAATACATGTAATATTATCATTATTGTGATTATTATTTTATACACACGCACGCACACACTATATAGTGCTATACCTGCTCGGTATAGCACTGGGAAAATGGTTTCAAGGCGGGAATAATAGAACTGAAGATGAGATCAATATCAGAAAGCCTCTGTTTAGAATATATGGAAAGCATATCGACTCAGAGAAGGCTGCTTGGTTGTGAATAGTATGGAATGTTTGTGTGGAGGAAAGAGTATCGACTCAGAAGAGGCTGCATTTATACTTTTCTCAATCCCAATGGACATTTGAAGGCGAGGACACCCCGCTAGACCTTAGCAATGTAAACTTATACAACCAACTTTATATCGGGCAACTGTGATACAAAAATCTACAAAGCTAATATTTTAAAAAATAAAAATTATTGTAAAATCGTCTGTCTCTTGTGTGCGATCCGTCGTCGCAGGACTGTATATACCTCAAATCCCGTAATACCTCGGAGTGCAGTAAGGTCAGTGCCAATTGCATAGTGCACAATCCTTCGCAATATTCCATTGAGCAAAAGCTTACTTTGTATACGACTGCCTCGAACCTTGTGTTTTTCATACTAGCTCGCTCTCACTGGCATACTACACAGCGAATATTATCTCGATCGTAGACTTCAGTAGTCGGATAATATGAAACCTAACCCCAACATGAAACCCTATAAATGAACCCAGTTGATAAGTCGCGCGCTCTGTTGTGTAAATTAGACAAGTATACGGTCCGCGTAATAGAGATCGAAATCGCTCTTACGAATCCTTTAAAAAAGTGCAAACCTACCCGTTGAATGGGACATAAACTCGCTCTTATGTAATGTATAGCTCGAAACCCTTAGATTATAGTGTAGTACTCTCGTGTGCTGGAATAACCCTCGTTGATAGTGGACATGTAGTTGACCAACCTTATGTTGTATGGGTTGCTTCGACCAGAGGACTTTCAAAAGTGGATCATCTTGTATTTGTGGCTGTGAAAGTTCACGGTTTAGGTTCAGGTTCAGCCTTGTTTATTACTGTGCTCTGGATTGTCGAGTGGGGTGGCAAAGCAAGCTAGAGGGTCCGGGGAGGGAGGTCTCAAGGGATGAGCTCGCACAAGGCAGTCTCACCAGGAATGTTCAAAGTTTATTTAGCATACATAGAGCATATATACAGTTTGCATGGGAGAAAAAGAAGGAACATTTACATATAGACACAACAACTCAACAAGGGAAGCAGGAAACGCCTCCAAGACAGCCATTCAGGGAGCAGGGACAACAAGGCCGTCCATGGAGACCCTTCCGTCCCCACACCCCAGACAGCCAATCCGGAGACGCCAGGACCCCAGGCCCCACGTGGATATGTAACAGACAGACAAACAGTTAACTTGAAGCACGGATATCATGGCCTCACGTGCCACACAGAGATGTGCAGAGACTGCAAGGTCTCACGTTGAGCCCTTGCGTGGGACTCATGGCTTCTTCGACCAGACTGTAGTAACACGGCGTTATTAAATACTCTGGGAGGCGGGGAGATGAGGAGGATGGAGAGTGAAGTGGGGGTGGGGTGGGGGTGTGTTGGATAGGAAACCTAATTGAAGTGTGATTAGGGATCCTCGCGAGGTGGGCGGTGAGGGGGAGGAGGGGTGGGGGTAGGGGGGTGTGGGGGTGGGGGGGGGGGGGGGGTGCGGAACTATTTATTAACATGTCACTTCCAATGAAGACGCTCGCTACTCAGATGCGGCGTTGTCATGGAGACGGTGGCGAGGAAGATGGAGGCAAAAGGTGAGCGTTCTTGTTCTCGTCGTCGTCCGCCGCCGTGGTGGATGGGGTGTCGCCCCCTCTACCCACGCCTGACAATCACAACAACAACAACAACAACAACAACAACAACAACAACAACAACAACAACAACAACAACAACAACAACAACAACAACAACAACAACAACAACGACGACGACGACGACGACGGCCACACTTCCTTTCACATTAGAAGTACTCTTGAGGGGCTGTCCGTTACTCGCGAGCGCCGGTGGTTCCCAAACTATTTTCCGAGTCCTCTTCCCCCCGATAAATGTCAAGACTGTCTCCTGGGAAGTGTGTGTGTGTGTGTGTGTGCGTGTGTTGCTCCAGCACGCCAGCCAAGGTTATAAATTGCACAGTCAATTCAGAATAAACCTTACAACCATATTTTATTTATTCTCATTGTCAGAGTTTTCAAAGTTGCATATGCATTTTAACTTATTTCAATATTTAATATAAATCCATGTTGAATATTCACGCACGCTCAATAAATCTCTTTATTGTTGTCATTCCCATAAGAGCTGTACGCCGGTGTAGGAGGAAAGTCCCTGATCTATATTATATTGTTTTCTGGGTCACTTAAAGGCAGCACACACGGCGAGGATGATTCAGAGAATTAAAATTCTCCGCAAATGAGTTGTCAAGGAGGATGGTGAGAGCGGACAGGAGAATGCGTGTCCGTCGATACCTGTTTTGTTTCCAAAACACGGCTCAAAACAGAAGAAGATCACTGTTTTGAGAGCCAGGCATCTCAGCGAGCTATTCCCGTAATAACAGAGGAGCTGCCTGGTCTCTTTCAACAACTGCCAACTCTGTCCCTCTCTCTCACAAGAAAATCTCCACCGAAAAAAAAGACCGAGAATAAAAAACGCATTCATGAGACAGACTCATCCCACGCGATATCTCGTAAGTTTTGAGAAAAGTCATCATCTTGAATATATTTCCTTACCGGACAGAATCTGTTACTGTCACGTATTCCCATTGAACGTAGAGACGGTGAATCATTTTGTGTGCACCGATCCGTGACCCCCGCGAGACCACCGCTGACCACGCCAGGACACCACCCCCAACAACCCCAACACTCCCAACCCCACAACCCAACCCCAGCTCCACCTATTTTAGCGTCGGACCATGACAGTGCATGGATGTGGAGTGCTTGTATATTATTGATAGTTATTTTATTTTATTTGGGAATGGTGTGTGCTGAGGAACACTTGGTTAGGTTGAGGCAACACTATTACTTGGTTAGGTTGAGGCAACACAACTACTTGGTTAGGTTGAGGCAACACTATTACTTGGTTAGGTTGAGGCAACACTATTACTTGGTTAGGTTGAGGCAACACTATTACTTGGTTAGGTTGAGGCAACACTATTACTTGGTTAGGTTGAGGCAACACTATTACTTGGTTAGGTTGAGGCAACACAACTACTTGGTTAGGTTGAGGCAACACTATTACTTGGTTAGGTTGAGGCAACACGACTACTTGGTTAGGTTGAGGCAACACAACTACTTGGTTAGGTTGAGGCAACACAACTACTTGGTTAGGTTGAGGCAACACAACTACTTGGTTAGGTTGAGGCAACACAACTACTTGGTTAGGTTGAGGCAACACAACTACTTGGTTAGGTTGAGGCAACACAACTACTTGGTTAGGTTGAGGCAACACAACTACGGTTAGGTTGAGGCAACACAACTACGTGGTTAGGTTGAGGCAACACAACTACAGTATGTGGTTAGGTTGAGGCAACACAACTACTTGGTTAGGTTGAGGCAACACAACTACTTGGTTAGGTTGAGGCAACACAACTACTTGGTTAGGTTGAGGCAACACAACTACTTGGTTAGGTTGAGGCAACACAACTACTTGGTTAGGTTGAGGCAACACAACTACTTGGTTAGGTTGAGGCAACACAACTACTTGGTTTACAACACATCTTGGTTAGGTTGAGGCAACACAACTACTTGGTTAGGTTGAGGCAACACAACTACTTGGTTAGGTTGAGGCAACACTATTACTTGGTTAGGTTGAGGCAACACTATTACTTGGTTAGGTTGAGGCAACACAACTACTTGGTTAGGTTGAGGCAACACTATTACTTGGTTAGGTTGAGGCAACACAACTACTTGGTTAGGTTGAGGCAACACAACTACTTGGTTAGGTTGAGGCAACACAACTACTTGGTTAGGTTGAGGCAACACAACTACTTGGTTAGGTTGAGGCAACACTATTACTTGGTTAGGTTGAGGCAACACAACTACTTGGTTAGGTTGAGGCAACACTATTACTTGGTTAGGTTGAGGCAACACAACTACTTGGTTAGGTTGAGGCAACACATACTGGTT
>PIJE02001425.1:79869-82369 GCA_002895965.2 Coryphaenoides rupestris
TTTGATTAGCGACGCCATTAGAACGAGTTCACTATGTCATCAGATTTGGGTTTTCAAAGCATCCATTCACACACATGTTGCTGCATCATGCCCCGATAAAAAAAAAGAAGAGATAACCCGTCCAACCTTATTTTTAAACACTTTTGACTATGTCCTTCTGGCTTCACCGTCTGCTTACCGTACCGGCCCAAAAAAACAAACAACAAAAAAAACCAAACTCTCACGCCTTCCCAGTTGCCATATAAATAAGAAACACTATTTTAGCGATCCCCGAGATCAGACATGTCTGGCAGATTCTCAGGTGTGGGCAACACCTGAGCGCCACAGCTCCTGTTTTTTTTAATCCTCCGTGTGAATCCTCACCTGGCTGTCAGCAGTCAGGGCTTCATCTGCCGGCCCCCCTGCAGTCCGCCCACTAACGCTGGTGCCCGTGGAGGTCAGGGGCCAGGAAGAACCGTCTTGGGACCTCGCCCTCGCTTTGGCGCCTCCTCTCGCCGCTATCAAACACGTTTCTTTACGCACTCCGTATATAGATAAATGTTGTCCTCCTCCCACCCTCGCCACCTTGCATGCAGAGGCCATCTTCTTTTAAATATAAATATATCATGTTGTGTTCATGGAGAGGAGTGACAGGAATACAGGTTGAATGCCAGTGGGAAATGTTACGTATTATATGAACACGGGTCGGAATTGAACTTTGGTTCAATTCTGCACATTTTTTATATCCATTAGGAGCGCAGGCTCGTAACCTCAGACCCCATTAGTGCCTGTTCCCACTGTCTGCCTTTTTCTGAAGATAAATGCGCTGCCTAGAGCGCATTTTGTGCTGAAAATGAAAAACAAAATGGCTCTTGCGACACACATTTTGTTTGCTTAACAACGTGGCCATCGCCGTGTCTGCTACGTACCCCCGCCTCTTACTTCAATGTGATTGGTCAGCTGATGAAAAGCAGCCCCATGTCAATGAACTTTTGAAAGTGCTCTGCTCGGCCAAAAACACACTGCCCAGCGCTTTTTAAAAATGGTCGCCTGATGGTCATTTCCCATTGGGCTTCGTGTAAAAAGGCGGAGCCTATTCTTCAACAAGATGGACAGTGTGAACAGGCCCTGAGATGCCTTTCATTGAGAAGGGGATAAAGGCAGTTAAGTAGCGGCAATGGGTTAGATAGAGTCTACTATAAGTCATTGTAGCTCGTTCTGTTTAATGAAGAAAGAGACAAACGGGAAGAGGGGGAAAGGTGAAATTTACCATTGTGGGGCCAAGCTGCCATCCATCAACAGCTCCTATTGAGGTGCCCTTGGGCAAGACAGTTCATCTCCAACTGTTCCAGTGGCACTGATGAATGGGCAACAGTGCGCTACCTTGCTTGTACTTGGCAGAATCCAGATCAGGCCCGGTGTGCGTATATCAACGTCAAGGGGAGCTTTTTTGCTGATGAATGCCGACAATCCTCCACCATATACATCATTGATTTGAATTAAACCTTCCGTCTTCTGAGTGACGCGCTGCCTTAGTCCCCTGAGCTATAGTCTGTTGTGATGTGTATGCGGTTTCAGTCCGGCAACTTGTTTTTCTCTAAAATACTCTGTTAAGTTATGTTGTAAGATGGGTTGTTGCTGTGTTGATCGGTTTTGCATTGCTGCTGTCCTATACTATACGACAAGATATGCTGGTCCAAAAGAATAATTGTAATGTATTCACCTAATTAAATAAATGTCATATGCTGTGGTGTGCAATTACTTAATGATGCACTGTGCTTTCTGATGAACATGTTGTAATATCCAACCATTACAAACGGTGCATTTCTTCATGAATAACAATCAGACTGTAATTCAATACCGAGATCTAGAGCAGCTATTGTGAACAAAAAAACAAGAGCAAGTCACCGATTCGGTGCTGTTCCATTTAGCATTTTGCCGAGATACCAAGCCTAAATATATGATTAAAACACAGATTATATTGTACAATAAAAACATCAGATATCAGATAAGCATACGACTATTTACTGGTATTTCCAGTCATGATCACAGCAGCACCCTAGATAGTGGAGACAACATGATGGTTAGATGGAGCACAGTAAACAGGGAACATACAAGTATCCTCAGACCTAGTACCCATCGGCAGCTAGGGTAGGCTAGTGCTAACGGTATTGATGTAGCTCTAATTAGAGCTGAGGGGCACTCCTAGCAGCCAAAGGCGAGGGTAAATAGGTGGGTTTTTAGTCTCGCCTTAAATATATCAGCAGAGTCAGCCTCCCTGATTACAGGTGGTTCCACAGATAGGGTGCTCGATAAGAGAACGCCCTGTTTCCTGCTGATTTTTTATTTACTTTTGGAATTGATAAAAGGCCAGCTCCTGAGGACCGGAGCGGCCGAGAAGGACAATAGGGAACAATAAGGTCCTTCAGGTACGATGGTGCGGACCCATGCAGGATCTTGTAGGTAAGAAGTAGCACCTTAAAATCTGATCTGGCATTTATTGGGAGCCAGTGGAGGGAAG